>CM051004.1:87500-147500 GCA_027704905.1 Muraenolepis orangiensis
TAACATAACATAAAACACGCTGTGTATCATGAAAAGTTATTTTGCTCAACGTTTTATGGCTTTGATGAAATGCAGACATTAGGTGTTATGTGCGGAAGGATCGAGATACACCCCTGTGTTTAACTGCGTTGGTTCAGTCCGGTGACCCACTCAGTGACGTGTTCTCAGCGCTTCAACGCAAGGTCTGCAACTTTCCTTTAGGAGGTAGGAAACGTCCTAGTTCCCTTATCTCCTCCTCTGTAACCTTCCTGGTGTTAAATACATTAAATGTGTTTTTTTTTATTTTAGTCATACCTATTTAAACTAAATGCCAATAATTCAATGCCTATTTTATGAGCTTGATTGTTAAACACGTCATTGACTAGGTACCCTGGTCTGTTTAACTTAATTTATTAACAGTCGTGAAGCGGTTAAACTTTAATTTGTTTTAAACCCGTAAAGATAACGTTTATTCATAATTGACTCATACTATGAAACCCACATCACACTAAACAGGTCTAAACTAAGAGTAGTTTTCTGTTTTGGTTGTGTTGTCTCTGTATACTGGACACACAAAGTGGTACATGTCAGGATTTAACAGCTCAGTGAGAGAGTACTACCTGGTGTGTTGGGGTTGGTGTCTGAAGGGTAGTGTTTAGTGTTGAGGGTTTAGTGTTTCGTGTCTCGGACAAAGATTCGACTTCAGAGGAAACCGGGAAACGCAAGAGGGAAAGACCAAGAATAAAATACAGCGAGGATTGCGTTAAACGCGGATTGACGTCAACTACGTCAACAACGCCTGTATTTCCTCAGGCGTCTGAGGAAATACAGCATGGGCCCCGCATCCTGAGAACATTCTATAACGGCACCATGGAGAGTGTTCTTACAGGGTGTATCACCGCCCGGTACGGGAACTGCACCGCCCTCGAGCGCAGAGCGCTTCATAGGGCGGTGCGGACGGTGAGTGTCGTGTTATTTCACAGGCACGTGAGTCCTCTGTGTTTGATTGTAAGTGTCTTTTATTGTTAGCTCCACATACAGCCGTCTCGCTCCGCTCCTAGTCTAATCTAGCGTACCCGGCCGTGACGTCACTACGGTGGCCTGTACTCTGTGTTGTATAAACGCACACCCATTAACAATAACACCACATGTCCCTTTCTAGAATCAATGAGTAGACTGTCAATGATTCACCAGACCTTAGAGGATTATTCTGCCTCTATATCTAAAAATTCTGTTACTATCTGAACTGATAAAATAACCACTTTTACCTAAAGCCCTATATAAACATAGGCTATATTAAACACTGCGTTCATCTTTACAAGCCCTCATAACTAAACGAACATATCAGAACATGAACACATTTCTTAACTTAAAATAAAGTTCTATTACGGGAATGTCTTTTCTTTTTAGTCTCTTACAGGTCCAACCTAGTTGGTTTCACCACGACTCTCCCAGACCTAGTTCTGGGAGTAGCTGGCGGTTGCGGGACATTCTGCTTTGGAGGTTCTGCCGAACTCCTTCCCAGAAGTTGCTCAGTAACACCACCTCCACTCCACGCCGGTGACGACTCCATGGGGATGAGATGGCGGCGGTTTCGCCTTACTGTCCCATGAGGTCCATCCACAATGTATGAACGTGGCGTAGAGTGGCTGCTGACCACAACTCCAGTTGCACTTTGATCTGTGACCCACACTTCCTTTCCGGGAATGAGCCCGTCGAAGCTTCGTGCACGATGACGCCGGTTGTAGCTTTGCGCATCTCTCATTCTCTTTTCCTCTTCTTTCAGGACAACCACCTCACTGTTAGGAAGAGCAGGGACCAGTAGAGCAGGGAGCGTTGGCACTGTCGTGCGGAGTCTCCTGCCCATCACAAGTTGAGCTGGACTGTATCCGTTATGCAACGGGGTGGCCCTGTATGCTAGCAGAGTGCGGTATGGGTCAACTGCTTTCTTCAGAAAACCTTTTACTGTCTTGACCGCACGTTCTGCTTCCCCATTACTTTGCGGATATCTCGGGCTGCTTGTGACATGGCGAAACCCGTAGGACGCTGCAAACACTGCAAAGGCCATTCCGGAGAACTGCGGCCCGTAGTCCGTAACCAGTTCCTCCGGGATACCGTGCTGTGCGAAGAACGATTTGAGGTGATGGATGACGTCTGTTGATTTTGTGGGAGTCAGCAGAGCGATCTCCACGTATCTCGATGCATAGTCCACAACCAGCAGGTAAGTCTTGCTCTCCAGCATGAACAGGTCTGCTTCCAACTTCTGCCATGGTCTCCCCGGGTATTGAGATGGCATCAGTGGCTCCTTTTGGTTTTGTCTCTCTTTGCTGCATGTTCGGCAGTTGAGAACTAACTCACTCAGCTGCTGGCTCAGCCCGGGCCACCATATAGACTGTCGTGCGCGCTCCCTGCACTTTACCACCCCCTGGTGGTAGCACCCCCTGGCAAGCACATCATTCCTCATTGTTGAAGGGATGACAAGCCTGCTTCCCCTCAGCAAGAGTCCATCCTCTACTGTGAATAACGCCTGTTCCGCCCAGTTCAGCCTGAGAGCCGGTTCACTGTTGTTGTGTGCTGGCCATCCCTCTGCACTCAGCTGCATCATCCGTGCGCACACACTGTCCCTCCCCAGCTGCTCTCTCAGCTCGTCCAGGTAGGCGGTGCTCGCTGGCAGGTTCTCCAAAATCATGTCCACGTAGATGTTTGTACTCTCAAACAACTCCTTCTCATCCGGTGTTTCCCTCATAGGAGCATGTGAGAGCGTATCGGCAGTCCACAGGCACTTCCCTGGCACATGAGCAATGGAGTAGAATAGCGCATCAGGCGCATCCGGAAGCGCAGAATCCGCGGAGGGAGAGCATCCAATGCCTGAGACCCCAGGAGACTCAGGAGAGGCTTGTGATCCGTCTCTAGCTGGAAGTGTCTGCCGATGAGAATGCTGTGAAACCTCTCGCAAGCCCAGGTCAGGCCTAAGGCCTCCTTCTCAACCTGTGCGTATCTCTGCTCAGTTTGTGTGAGAGACCGCGACACGTAGGCTACTGGTCTCCACACTCCATCCCATTTTTGGAAGAGCACACTCCCTAAGCCGTAAGACGACGCGTCTGCTGAGACTTTGCACTCCCTGTTGGGATCATACATGGCCAACACTGGTGGGGATATTAGTGCATCCTTCAAATCTTGGAAGGCTCTGGCCTGCTCGATGCCCCACAGCCAGCAGTTCTTCTTTGACAGAAGGTCTCGCAGAGGCTTGTCTCTCCCCGCCAGCTGCAGGATAAACTTCCCCAGCTGGTTTACCAAGCCGAGAAAGCTTATCAACTCACTCACGTTCGTCGGCTCCTCCATCCTCCTTACGGCCTCCGTCTTACTCGGGTCGGGGCTAATGCCGCTGGTGGAGATGATATGGCCTTGAAAGGTCACCTCTTCTTTTAACAGGTCGCACTTATCTATGTTCAGGGTGATTCCGGCCTTCTCGATCCTCCCCAACACAACATGCAGACAAGCATCATGTTCCTCTTGTGTTCGGTCCGTGACCTCAGTCACCATTCTGTTCGGGGCGGAGGCGATGACGAAAGGTAGACGATTGAAGTAATATCGGCCAAAGGGCGTAATGAAGGTTGTATACTTTGACAAATCTTCAGTCAGAGGGATTTGCCAAAATCCCATATTTGCGTCCAACTTACTGAATATTCTGGCTCCAGCCAGCAATGCCAGTGTTTCCTCCACTGTCGGCAGGGTGTACTTTTCCCGGCACACTGACTTATTGAGGTTTGTGAGATCAACACATATGCGTACAGCACCTGTCTTCTTGGGAACCACCACAATGCCAGCACACCAGTCAGTTGGCTCTTCGATCCGGCTGATCACCCCGAGGCTTTCTTTCTTGACTTTGTCCATCAGTGGCAATGGAATCCTTCTGGGCGTCTTCAGCGAGAATGGTTGGGCCCCAGGTTTCAGCCTGATTGCATACGGCTGTCTCATCTCACCTAGACCACTGCATATCTTTGGGTAGGTTTTCTTGAGGGTCTCCATTGTGATACTGTCTAGACGTGCCAAAAGCTCCATCTTACCGATAGCAGGCCTCCCCAGCAATGCTGTGTGCAGGTGTCGAGTGACATACACATCCTCCAACACCTCTTTCTCTCCCCCCTCAGCAACAGCGTGGCGACGCCCACAACATCTAGTGGTAAATGGACATTTATATAGCGCTTTTCTAACCAATGGTTACTCAAAGCGCTTTACATCTCAAGTCTCACATTCACCCATTCATACACACATTCAACCACCAACGGAGGAGTCAGCCATGCAAGGAGACAGCCGGCACGTCGGGAGCAGTTAGGGTTAAGGTGTCTTGCTCAAGGACACCTCGACAGCTTTTGCTAGGAGGAGGCGGCGGGGATCAAACCAGCAACCTTCCGGTTGTGAGGCGACTGCTCTACCTCCTGAGCTGCACTGCCGCCCCTAGTGGACTCCTCTCAGGTCCCATCAGTGGCTTAGTTGACTTCCGGAGGGTAGGTGGATTTTTGTCTCTGTAAATCTCTTGGAATACAGTGTGATCACTGTAACATCAGCACCGGTGTCTATTTTGAATGGCACATGACTGTCACCGATGTCTATGCTGACCATCCATGGCTCACCATCAGCTGTGATGCTGCCTAAGAACATACAGTCCTCGTCTTCTTCACAGGAGCAGGAATAGTCCTCTTCGACCTAATGTACAGCTTTGAATGACTTACACACACGCTTGTAATGTCCCATCTTCCCACATGAATGACATTTCACTTCATTAGCAGGGCAATCGTGTTGTGGATGGGACAGAGAACTGCCGCATTTATGACACTGGACACTTTTCCCCTTTAAGTATTGGGCACTAGTTGAGGTTTATTTCTAGCATATGTCCTGCTACTGCTCTTAAACACTCTGTCCACAGATGTAGCATCACTTGCCTCTGTCCTGGTGTCCCCTCGCAGAGAAGATTGCTGTCGTTTCACCTCTTCACTCTGCCTCGCCATGTTTATTGCCTTTTCCAGGGTCAAGTCCGGGTCCAGTTGCATGCGTTTCGGACAGCCGCTTATCCATCAGTCCGACGACAAGCCTGTCACAAATAAGCTCATCATGTAGCACTCTGTATGTACAATGCTCCGCCAGCGCATACAGTGCCGTCACAAATGAGTCCACTCATTCTCCCTGCTTGCGCATTTTTCTTGACTACGAAGAAACCCTGTAATCCATTGCGCACTCCTTGGTAAGTACGTCCTAGATCGTCTGTCAGATTTAGTCCACATAAAATATCATCCGCCTCATCTCAAGATTCAAGAGACTTTATTTATCCCGAGGGAAATTAAGGTGCAACAGTTGAAACAGGGGGAATAAATACACACAAAATATACTAATACCTAAAAACTAAATAACAACAAACTAAACTAAACTAAACTAGTATAAACAAAATATAACTAAATGAAATCTAAATGTATTGACAGATGAATTGCACAATTTACAGTGTTATTACAGTAATACGTAGGTATATAAAACATACAATACGTATAGTGCAAATTGGCCGTAATAAAATACTAATAATTAACTAAATACTGAAAAAGTGACATGTGAAAAGTGAAATTGAATTTACAGTGCAAAATTACAGTGAAAGGATTTACAGTGCGTTGACCAAACAATAATAATAATACAGTGCGTTGACCTCAGGTCACTGAGTCTCCACTGTCCCTCTCACGACCCGAGGTAGATGAATTAAAGAGTCTGATGGCCACAGGAAGAAAGGACTTCCTGTGGTGTTCTGTTGTACACCTGGGTGGAATGAGTCTGTTGCTGAAGGTGCTTCTGTATGAATTCAGCACCTGATGGTGAGAGTTGTTGTCAAGGATACTACGCAGCTTGTGCAGCATCCTCCTCTCAGACACCACCAACAAGGAGTCCAGCTGGACCCCCAGGACAGCGCCAGCCTTCCTGACGATCCTGCTGATCTTGTTGGCGTCTGCTGACCTCAACCTGCTTCCCCAGCACACGACACAGAAGAAGATGGCACTGGCTACCACCGACTGGTAGAACATCTTCAGCATCGTGTTACAAACGTTGAAGGACCGGAGCCTCCGCAGGAAGTAGAGACGGCTCTGGCCCTTCTTGTACACAGCCTCAGAATTCTTGGCCCAGACCAGTTTGTTGTCCAGGTGAACTTCCAGGTATTTATATTACTGAACAACTTCTGCGGACACACCCTTGATGGAAATGGGTGTGGGGGTAGATTTCCTCCTGCGGAAGTCCACCACCATCTCCTTCGTCTTGTCTGTGTTGAGCTGCATGTGGTTCAGCTCACACCACTCAACGAAGGAGTCCACGACGCCCCTGTACTCCTCATCGTTTCCCTCGCTGACACAACCAACAACTGCAGAGTCGTCCGAGAACTTCTGCAGATGGCAGGACTCTGAGTTGAACTGAAAGTCTGAGGTGTACAGGGTGAACAGGAATGGGGAAAGAACCGTTCCCTGTGGAGCACCAGTGCTGCTGACCACAGTGTCAGACACACAGTCCTGCAGTCTGACAAACTGTGGACGATCCGTCAAATAGTCTGTAATCCAGGAAACCAGGGAAGAGTCCACCTTCATCGCCGTCAGCTTACTCCCCAGCAGGGCAGGCCGGATGGTGTTGAACGCACTGGAGAAGTCCTCCACTCCCAGTTTCGGCTGGTAGGCAAACTGAAGAGGGTCCAGCGATGATCTTACCAGGGGCTGAAGAAGCGACAGGACCAGCCGCTCAAGGACTTCGACACGTGGGACGTCAGCGCCACCGGTCTGTAGTCGTTTGAGGTGCTGGGACGTGCCTTCTTCGGAACCGGCACCAGGCAGGATGTCTTCCACAGCACAGGGACCCTCTCCAGTCTCATGTTCAGGTTGAAGATGAACTGCAGGACTCCACTCAGCTGGGCAGCACATGTTTTGAGGACCCTCGGGCTGACGCCGTCAAGACCTGCAGCCTTGCCTGGGTGGAGCCTGCACAGCACTTTCCTCAGCTGTGAAGGTCTGTGTGCCGTGTGTGGGGGCAGGAAGTGTCTCTGTTGTGTTGATGGGGGAGGGGTGAGGTAGTGGTGGGGGAGAGAGAACAGGTATGTTGTCGCTGGAGAGGGACGGTGGGGGAGGGGGAACAGTAGGGCTGGAGGGCTGGAGGGGAATGGTTGTAGAGGGGCTGGGGAAGGGGTAGACCGGAGCCCACTCATTGAATCTATTGAAAAACAAATTCAACTCGTTGGCCCGGTCAGGACCCCCCCCTATTGTCTGGCTACCAGGTTGTTTGTAGCCAGTGATGCTCCTCATGCCACTCCACACATCCTTCAGGTTATTCTGCTGAAGTTTGTGCTCCAGCTTCCTCCTGTAGTTGTCTTTGCCCTGCTGGATCCTCTCCTTCAGCTCCCTCTGAACCCGCCTCATCTGTTCCCTGTCCCCGTCTCTGAAGGCCCTCTTCTTCTCATTGAGCAGGACCTTGATGTCTCGGGTGAACCACGGCTTGTTGTTGGGGAAACAGCGTACAGTCTCTGTGGGAACAACACTGTCCACACAGAAGTTGATGTACCCTGTTATGCATACCGTGAGATCATCAAGGTCCTCTCCATGCAAATCACAGAGGAAATCCCAGTCTGTTGACTCAAAGCAGCCCCGCAAGTCCTCATCGGCCTCCTGTGACCATCTCCTCACAGTCCTTATGGTCACAGGCAGCCGCTGGACTAGAGGCCTATACAGGGGCTGAAGGTGGATGAGGTTGTGGTCTGACCTTCCAAGAGGAGGAAGGGCGGTGGCGCTGTATGCCTCCTTAACATTGGCATACAGCAGGTCCAGTGTCTTGTTTTCCCTGGTGGGACAGTCCACAAACTGCTTGAAGGTGGGCAGTGTTGCAGCCAGAGTCACGTGGTTGAAGTCCCCAGATATCGCGATGAATGCTTCTGGGTGCTGTGTCTGAAGTCTCGCGACGACGGAGTGGGTGACGTCAGACGCGAGCTCTGCGTTTGCCGACTGTGGAATGTAAACAACAAGGAGAAGCACGTGGGAGAACTCTCGCGGCAGATAGTATGGCCGCAGACTCACGGCCAGCAGTTCAATGTCCGGGCTACACACACGTTCCTTCACAGTAACATGTCCAGGGTTACACCACTTGTTGTTAACGAGAATAGCAAGTCCCCCACCTTTCCTCTTGCCACTCTCCCGGTGCGTCCTGTCCGCCCGGACGGTCAGAAAGCCGTCCGCGGTAACACTGGAGTCCGGGGTGTCCTCGTGGAGCTACGTCTCTGTGAAACAAAGCACGCTGCTCTCCCTGTACACCCGCTGGGTCCTCACCAGGCCCACTAGCTCGTCCATCTTGTTCACTAGCGACCTCACGTTCCCCATGGTGATGGAAGGGAGATATGGTTCATATCTCCGCTTCCTCTCCCGCTGTTTACGTCCAGCCTTGTGTCCCCTGTAATTCCTCCTCAGCTCCCTGGGGAGGTCGGGATGTCGGGCCTCTCCCGTAGCAGCGAGGTCTGTTGTAGCGACAACAGCTGACTCAGACAGACGCGCATAGACAATGGCTTCGCCGTAATGTTGAGCCGCGACACGGTTCAGTAACAGTGTCCCCAGAATGAGAAACACGGCAAAAGGTTCCCTAAACATAGTTGGCTGAGGGTTGGACAACTACTTAACGAAAAAACTATACTAAAAATAACAATAATATAAGAATAAATAACTTAAAGTAAGAGGGGAGGGGGAGCAACTGTTGCTGGCTGCCGCTCGTCGCAGCGCCGGCTCCTAGGATCTCCCATGCAATATATTAGCGTGTTGACTTGATTCTCTTCAGAGCTAGCATTCAGGTTACTTGCCAGACGGAATTGTTCGAACCTATCCGTATCCATTTGGCCCACTCTTGCGGCTTTTGCGTCTTGCTCCGCTCCTAGCCTAGCCTGCTTTAGCGTACCCGGCCGTGACGTCACTATGGTGGCCTGTACTCTGTGTTGTATAAACGCACACCTATTAACAATAACACCACAGTGAGCTCCCCTCCCTCCTGGATATATACAACCAGCGGTGCGTGGCCAAGGCCAAATGCGTCATAAAAGACATTGCCCACCCCAGCCACAAACTGTATTCACTTTTACCGTCTGGCAGGCGATACCGCAGTATCAAGTGCCGTACAAATAGACTCAGAGATAGCTTCCACAGTCAGGCCATCAGGCTGCTGAACAAGGGCGTATAGCATATAACAATGTATATTTTATTACATTGACTTATATATACATATTGCTCTTTTTCTGTGCCGATATATTGCATTTTATAAATTGCATTTTTATTTCATATATTTAACTTTATACAGTTTTGTATATTATTGTTTTTATTTTATTTGATCTTATTTTTATAACTTCTGTCTGTCGTCAGGTATTGCACATAAGATTTTCACTCACTGCTTTATACTTGTGTAAACTGTGAAGTGACAATAAACTTGACTTGAACTGCTGGAAACCTGAGTCTCAAACCTATGGCGTCATATGGAGTATATATATAGAGTAGTAGTAGTAGTAGTATATAGAGTGGTAGTAGTATATAGAGAAGTAGTAGTAGTAGTAGTAGTATATAGAGTAGTAGTAGTAGTATATAGAGTAGTCGTAGAATATATAGAGTAGTAGTATATATAGAGTAGTAGTAGTATATATAGAGTAGTAGTAGTATATAGAGTAGTAGTATATATAGAGTAGTAGTAGTAATAGTAGTAGTAGTATATAGAGAAGTAGTATATAGAGTACCGGTATGCCCAATATGCAAGAGACACTGCGTTCATTTCAAAGGGCAGCAGACTCAATGGAGGGAGGACAGGTAGGGGAACACACCAGGTGGCGCTTAAAGTGGCACAATGAAACAACAACAACATACTGTCACAGAGATTTATTGGACCAGCAGGCAGTAACACACACATTTAATTTTTGATAAATTAAGAATGTACAAACTTAATACAATTTAAAAAACACCCATTTGTCAGATGGCACAATAAGAACACAAATTGATTGGGGAAATGGCCAGAGACGTGAAAGCTGAACCATTCAACTTGACGAGTCTACAAGATGTCACCAATGATGCGGCACTCTTGACATTGGTTATATAAATAAGAAACCTAGTACATGTTTTACCAATGCCCTTCCATGTACTAGGTTACTTATATCCGTAACCTAGTACATGTTTTACCAAGGGGGCGGGGTTGTGAGCGAAACGATTAAAAAGTGGTCTTTCTTCTCACTTCTTCCTCACAGAAGCCGTTTATTGGGAAACATGGCGAAGAAATTGGTGATTATCGACACAGACTGCGGCATTGACGACGCCCAGGCCATCATGATGGCCCTGGCCGCCCCACACGTCCAGGTGCTGGGCGTCACCTGCTGCTTCGGGAACGCGTCCCTGGACCACGTGTGCCAGAACGTGCTGAGGGTGCTGGCTGTGTGTGGACGCCAGGAGGTATGTGGTGTATAATAATAATAATAATAACAAAAATGCATTCGATTTAATATATTCACTCCGCTCTCTCCCACCTGGATGAGAGCAACATCCACGTGAGAATGCTGTTCATCAACTTCAGCTCAGCATTTAACACCATCATCCACTCCAAACTCATCTTCAAACTTGGTGACCTCATGGAAACCAAGAACCTTGACATTAACTTTGTTTGTAACTGGTTATTAGACTTCCTAACCAACAGACCCCAGTCAGTCAGGTTAGACAATCTCACCTCCACCCTCACCCTGAACACCGGCGTTCCCCAGGGCTGTGTCCTGAGCCCTCTCCTCTACTCCCTCTTCACCCACGACTGCACACCTGTACATGGTACAAACACCATCATCAAGTTTGCCGACGACACAACGGTGGTGGGCCTCATCAAAAACAATGATGAGGCAGCCTACAGGGAGGAGGTCCAGCACCTGGTGGCGTGGTGCGCTGACAACAACCTGGCCCTCAACACCAAGAAGACCAAGGAGCTCATCGTCCACTTCAGGAAGACCGGAGCTGGTGCACACGCCCCCATCCTCATCAACGGAGCGGAGGTCGAGCGTGTCTCCAGCTTCAAATTCCTGGGGGTCCACATCTCCATGGACATCTCCTCTCCTGGTCCCTCAATACTGCCTCACTGGTAAAGAAGGCTCACCTGTCACCTCATATTCTGGTGAACTTGTGCCATACTCACCAACTGCATCACAGTGTGGTATGGCAACTGCACTGTTTCCGACCGGAAAGTGCTGCAGAGGGTGGTGAAAACCGCCCAACACATCGTTGGATTACCCCTCCCTGCAATAAACACTACCCACCACAAACGTTGTCCGAGGAAGGCACAAACAAATAGTGGAAGACACCTCTCACCCCAACCATGGACTGTCCTGCCCTCCTCAGCGCTATATAAACCTTTGTTCCAAGTCGAGCAGGCTTAGGAACAGCTTCTTCCCCTCAGCTGTCATCTCCCTGAACTCCACGAAGCACCACGAAGACAGCCCCCCCCCCCGCCATCAATGTCTTTGACTGCCTTGCACTGTAATCACAACTACCTACCAAATTTACAGAATTTATATTTATATTTATATTTTAGACTTATATTTTTAAATGCAAAATTTGCACATGACTTATTGTTTTGCCTTGTCTGTACTGTTTTGTTTTGCACGTTACTGTGTTGCTTCGAACAAGTGTCAAATTCCTATGTGTGTTTTTACAACTGTATATGGCAATAAACCACTTTCTGATTCTACCTCTACCTATAGTCATATTTATTGATAACGTACCTGTAAATGTGAACATTTTTACTGTACCTGCCGTATATATTTTAATCGGCAACTGTTGATCGAACTGCATATCCCTGCTCACTACCTGCTGTATATACATTTATATATATTTATCCTGCTTTTCATAATTGCTTTTCATAACTGCATATTCCTGGCTGGCCCATAGGGGGCGATGGGGCGCTGCCCCCCCCCCAAACCACACGCACAAAAAATAAAAAATAAAATATATATATATATAAATTGTCAATATGTGTGTGGAATGCACCCAGAAATATGTGTAAAATATGATTTTAAAATAATTTGCGCAACATAATATGCTTTTCCTAGTACACATATGCCTAGTACACTGCAGCCTTAAGGGCGCATTTGTATGACGATGCTGCTGGGGCGCTTTTCAATGCCCCCACGAAGGCGGGTCTCTGTAGCAGTTTAGCCAATTGCTGATTCAAGATATAAACGAGTGACATGAAATGTAGCCAATCAGCGTCCTCAAAACGTCTCCCCGTGGGGCGCTTTTCAAAACGCCCCACGGAAGACGTCATTTGTGTCACAGTACTACTAGGAAAAGCATATTATGCTCTGTCTCTGCGGGCACACACACACACGCACACACACACAGACGCACACACACACACACACACACACACACACACACACACAGTGTGTGTCAGTGTTTTTTGTCAGTGTGTGCCGATATATATATTTTTGTTGAGTGATTGATATAGTTTTCGTGAGTGATTTAAACAAGCAGGTATATATATATATATGGATGTCGCGATCGTGAAGTCCAAGGGGGGGGGGGGTCGCGATCGTGAAGTACAAGGTGGGGGGGGGGTGTCGCGATCGTGAAGTCCAACGGGGGGGGGGGGGGGGGGTATAGCTGGTAAATACAAAAAGTAATTGTATATAATGTAATTAACAATATGTAATTGTAAAGTAAAAAAACAAAATGGTATAGCCCCCCCCCCCTGGTGAAAAATGCACCAGCCGCTCTGCTGGTCTGCTTACCGTCCCCACCCCACGCTTCGTCACCATGGTTGCTCGGGCTTTTAGCTGCACTGCTCCCAGACTCGAACTCCCTCCCCCCGCACATCCGACAGTCTGACAATATAAACCCGAACTAAAAACCCGCCTGTTCAAATCAGCCTACTCACTGTAGTGCTCCCCACCAAATAGTCTCCTCCATGATTTCCTGTTTGTATTTTTCTCATGTTCTGTTGCCTCTTTATTTAACAAATTGGACAGTGTCCTAAAAAGCACCTTAAATACAATGAATTATTATTATTGTTATTATTATATGTGTCTGAGATTAGCTGTACCTGCCATACCCTTAATGTCTGAGTAGTGTTGAACGAAGTGGACATTCAATCTTTCCTCCATATCTCCATCTTTGATCACAGATCCCGGTGTTCAGGGGCCTGGCTGGCCCCCTCCTCGGGGCCACCGACCTGCTCAACGACCACTTCGGCAGCGACGGCCTCGGGGACGTCCTGGAGGACCGCGACCCGGAATGGAGAGAGAAGGTCCAGAAGGAGCATGCTATCACTGCCATGATCAGACTTGCCTCAGAAAACCCCAACCAGGTGTGAGAGAGAAACCACTCACTACTCACTATATAGTGCACTGCACAGTGAGTTTGCTATTCTGTAGTGCTGTGTAGTGAGTGTTGTTGAAATTCATACTGCGGGAGTGAATGGGGAGTAAGCATTCCATTGTACTTTCCATTGTACATTGTACTAAAGAATCTTGAATATGTCCGAAGGTATAGTGAAAAGTAGTGTACAACGACGGTCATTAACCGAGCATATATCCCATCATGCATTGCACTGAAAGAAAAATGGCAGACGGACAAGCGACGTCCACCAACGTAGATCTGACACGTTTAATTATGAGACAGAAATTACGTCATTAAAGGAGACTCCAGTAGTGTCCCAAAGTGTTTTAACTATAAAGGCCTCTAACTATAAAGAGGGAGTAGGGAATGAGGGAAGGATTTCACTATATAGTCCTCTACATTGAACTACTAGAGAGGGAGTAGGGAATGAGGAACGGATTTCACTATATAGTCCTCTACATTGAACTACTAGAGAGGGAGTAGGGAGTAGGGAGTAGGGAATGAGGGAAGGATTTCACTATATAGTCCTCTACATTGAACTACTAGAGAGGGAGTAGGGAATGAGGGAAGGATTTCACTATATAGTCCTCTACATTGAACTACTAGAGAGGGAGTAGGGAATGAGGGAAGGATTTCACTATATAGTCCTCTACATTGAACTACTAGAGAGGGAGTAGGGAATGAGGGAAGGATTTCACTATATAGTCCTCTACATTGAACTACTAGAAAGGGAGTAGGGAATGAGGAACGGATTTCACTGTATAGTCCTCTACAGTGAACTACTAGAGAGGGAGTAGGGAATGAGGAACGGATTTCACTGTATAGTCCTCTACAGTGAACTACTAGAGAGGGAGTAGGGAATGAGGAACGGATTTCACTGTATAGTGAGACATCGTGCTGTTTAACTTGTCGTCTCATCTTGTCCTGTGAGATGGTGATCCAGAAAAGGGTTTTGTTTGTCCTTCTGCCCCAGGTGTCTCTTGTGGCCCTCGGGCCCCTCACCAACCTAGCCCTGGCGGTGAGGCTGGAGCCGGGGTTCCCCGAGCGCCTCAAAGACCTCTTCATCATGGGGGGCAACATGGAAGGTTAGTTCAAACGTTGACATCATTTACATCTTAAAGTGCCTTCTCACAGCTCAACCAGGAACATTCTAGAGACGACTAGAGATGTATTATCTGTGGGGAAAAACTAGCCTCCTATGATGACATTAACATCATCCAGTCATTTAGCAGACACTTTCATCCACAGTGACTGACTGAGAAGAGAGTCTGAAAACACAAAACCCTCATCAGGGAGTTCACTGTAGAGGACTATATAGTGAAATCCTTCCCTCATTCCCTACTCCCTCTCTAGTAGTTCAATGTAGAGGACTATATAGTGAAATCCTTCCCTCATTCCCTACTCCCTACTCCCTCTCTAGTAGTTCAATGTAGAGGACTATATAGTGAAATCCTTCCCTCATTCCCTACTCAACAAACAAACACATCGTGAGGATTGAATCCTCTTTATTGGTCACATGTAAACATACAGTGAAATGTGTTCTCTGCATTTAACCCATCCTAGTATTAGGAGCAGTGGGCAGCTATTTATACAGAGGGAGCAGTTAGGGTTAGGGTGTCTTCCTCAAGGACACCTCGACAGTTTTTGCTAGGAGGAGCCGACCGCTCTACCTCCTGATACTGCCGCCCCAGTAGTTCAATGAAGAGGACTATATAGTGTAATCCTTCCCTCATTCCCTACTCCCTCTCTAGTAGTTCAATGTAGAGGACTATGTAGTGAAATCCTTCCCTCATTCCCTACTCCCTCTCTAGTAGTTCAGTGTAGAGGACTATATAGTGAAATCCTTCCCTCATTCCCTACTCCCTCTCTAGTAGTTCAATGTAGAGGACTATATAGTGAAATCCTTCTCTCATTCCCTACTCCCTCTCTAGTAGTTCAATGTAGAGGACTATATAGTGAAATCCTTCCCTCATTCCCTACTCCCTCTCTAGTAGTTCAGTGTAGAGGACTATATAGTGAAATCCTTCCCTCATTCCCTACTCCCTCTCTAGTAGTTCAATGTAGAGGCCTATATAGTGAAATCCTTCCCTCATTCCCTACTCCCTCTCTAGTAGTTCAATGTAGAGGACTATATAGTGAAATCCTTCCCTCATTCCCTACTCCCTCTCTAGTAGTTCAATGTAGAGGACTATATAGTGAAATCCTTCCCTCATTCCCTACTCCCTCTCTAGTAGTTCAATGTAGAGGACTATATAGTGAAATCCTTCCCTCATTCCCTACTCCCTCTCTAGTAGTTCAATGTAGAGAACTATATAGTGAAATCCTTCCCTCGTTCCCTACTCCCTCTCTAGTAGTTCAATGTAGAGGACTATATAGTGAAATCCTTCTCTCATTCCCTACTCCCTCTCTAGTAGTTCCATGTAGAGGACTATATGGTAAAATTCTTCCCTCATTCCCTCTCTAGTAGTTCAATGTAGAGGACTATATAGTGAAATCCTTCCCTACTCCCTCTCTAGTAGTTCAATGTAGAGGACTATGTAGTAAAAACACTCTGGGACACTACTGGAGTCCCCCGTAAATGAAGTTATTTCTGTCCCATAATTAAATGTGTCAGATGTTTCTTCTAGTCCCTTTTTTATTTTCAGTGCAATGCATGACTGTCTTTATGCCTGGTTAGTGACCGTCGATGGTGGACTGCTTTTACCGATGCATTGTGGGATACGATGAGTGAGGAATAGTGAGAAGCGAGTGATTTCGGACGCAGCTGAAGAATAGTAGTCAAAGACGATGGGAGCAATGAAACCCAACGTGTGAACCACGTGGTGTCCGTCTGACAGGGAAGGGCAACGTGACACTGTGCGGGGAGTTCAACTTCGTATGTGACCCAGAGTCGGCCCACATCGTCCTGGAGGAGTTCCGCTGCCCAACACATGTGGCCACCTGGGAATACTGCTGCCGGAACAAGCTAAGCTGGGTCAGTAGCACACACACACAAGTCGCACACACGCACACAGTCTTACCCAGAACCTTTCAGCCATGTGCATGTGATGTACTACATTATCTGCTGCTCGTTGCTCTAGATCAGGGGTTCTCAAAGTCTTAAGACAGTTGGGCCTCCCTTCAGAGAACCATGACATAAACACGTCAGAACCCTCTCCATTTTACTATTAATTGACAGTTAATGACCGACTCATTTGATATTAGAATTCATTAAAAAATATGAAACCAATTGTTTAATCCGGTTTGCGATTGCTTAAACGAACAGGGCAGATGGTACATGCTAGCGCTCCTCCTGAGTGTGTGTGGTGGTGGCTGGTTTGACCTGTGGGCCTCGATTACCAAGGACCAACAGGTGTGCAGCCAGCACACAGCACCCAGACTCTAATCGGTCTGACTAGGGCCAGGTGAGGCTGCTTCAACCTGACTAATCAGTCTGACTGGGGCCAGGTGAGGCTGCTTCAACCAGACTCTAATCAGTCTGACTGGGGCCAGGTGAGGCTGCTTCAACCTGACTAATCAGTCTGACTGGGGCCAGGTGAGGCTGCTTCAACCAGGCTCTAATCAGTCTGACTGGGGCCAGGTGAGGCTGCTTCAACCAGACTCTAATCAGTCTGACTGGGGCCAGGTGAGGCTGCTTCAACCAGACACCAACCACACACACACTCCACAGCTACAGTATGTTACGTTTCTTTTTGAAGGTGTGTGGGATTGGGGTCTTTTGAGGATGTAGAAGGGGGTGCTTGGCTCTAGAAACCGATCCTCACTGACATCGTGTGCTGCCCTTGTGTGTCCCACCCGGTGTCCAGGACTTCTTCGAGGAGCTGCTAGACCAGGACGCCCCGGCTGCTCGCTTTATGAAGCTGCTGACCTCAAAGTGCTGGGCGTACTCGCAGACCACCATGAGGAACAAGCGCGATGTGTTCTTCGGCCCGGGCTTTGTGTCCTACGACTCCTACGCCATGGCGGCGTGCGTTGATGCCACCGTGGTGACCGAGAGTGTGGAGTGCGGCGTCCACGTGGAGCTAGGAGGCAGTGTGTGTCGCGGTATGATGGTGCTGGACCCCACCGACCAGCTGAAGAAGCCTCACCGCGTCACGGTCATGACCCGGTGCGATCAGGAGAGGTTCAGGAAGCTGCTTGTCGACTCACTCCGACAGCCCCGACACCAATGAACGGACATCTTGTTCCCTGCTGGGTGCCTTACAGAACCGATTTGTTCAATTATGCAATAACCATAACCACTACAACCACCACACAAACACAATGTTTGTTATGATCCATATTTAATTTAAATGTCATTGACAAATTACAATTCATGTTTGTTCATTTGGGTTGTTTGTTTCAAAAGGGAATCAAACTTTGGTGGGGAAGAAACTCATTACGGATATGTTTCAGGGAATAAGTAATTCTGCTGCTTATACCCTATTAAAGATTGATTATGGAAACCATATAGTACATTTTCCATTGTGCATTTATACACATGAAAAGGTTTAAATTCACCATAGATCACTGAAGGACAGTTTAATTTAAAGATATAAATTACGAAGCAAGCTGAGAACAAGATCATTATGTATGTTTTCACCCCTGTTGTTACTTAGATCAGGGGTCCCCAACCGCCGGGCACCGGTACCGGGCCGTGGAGGTGTTACTGCCGGGCCGCCAAACAGCTGTGTGTTTATCATCATATTTGACTCAAATAATTTGAGTATAGGTGAACGGCGGGCGGTATAATCTATATATAGAGATTATATATAGTATAATCTATATATATAGATTATATAGCGGTATATATGGGCGGTATAATCTTACATAATCTATATATATATAGATTAAATATATATCGGCGGCATAACGAGAGACTTTCAGTTGCACGCGCTACTAAAGAGACGCGCTAGTGACGTGTCGGTCGTGAACGAGCCGGTTTGTGTTACGGGCGCTCCGCGTACATGCGCGTTTATACTGAAATCGAGCCCTGCCGTTTTGTTAGGGGTGTGTGTTGACACACACTTTGACAACCGGTCCGCGAAAATTGACAACCGGTCCGCGAGATTTTTTTCATGTATCTGCCGGTCCGTGGCACAAAAAAGGTTGGGAACCCCTGACTTAGATAACTCAAAAAAGTTATGTACGGAAATGGACAAAACTTGGTCCTTCGGACCAAGGAACCAACTGATGGGTAGATCCGGATCCAGGTGACTTTTTAGTGTGGCGGAGGTCTCTCTAGTGTTTAGATTGAGATGAACCTGGCTCTCTATCATATCCTTGATAGAAAGATACAATTCTGGATAACCAGAACACCTCACAGTGAGGGGAACTTACTATGAGGGGACCTGGCAGTGTAGGGACCTTACTGGAGAATCTAAAATTTTAAGTTTTACAGCAAAAGTTTGTTCTTTTCTTTGTTCACCTTAAGTCCTCAAATGCGATCATAGGAGGGGCGGGGCCAGGGATCAGAGCTCCGCCTACTCTGCATGGGGCGCCACATGCTCCAGGGGTTGTAGGTAGGGCTCAGCTCCCCGGGAGAGGGCGGGGCCTCGGGGACGGCGGGCATGTCGTCGGACGGTGTGGGGAAACCGTGTCGCAGGCTCGGATCCCGGCTGGTGGACCAGATGGAGCTACTGAATGGCCCGGCGGCGGACCAGGAAATCCCAGAGGTTGTGAAGATGGACTGTAGGAGGAAAGAACAAAGATCTTCATCTTTTTAGGATGATCCTCTGGTTGGACCAGGTGTGTTCATGCATTCTCGGTTTCTAGTTGGCTCAATTTGGGGCTGCTACTCCAAAAAAAAAAAAAAAAACACATTACCGGTACTTACCCCGGAACTGCGCTTCATTGTGTCCTCGGCAATACACCCTAACCGTAGGGGGCCTAACCTAGGGGCCTAACTGTGGGGTCCTAACCGTAGGGGGCCTAACCTAGGGGCCTAACTGTGGGGTCCTAACCGTAGGGGGCCTAACCTAGGGGCCTAACTGTGGGGTCCTAACAGTAGGGGGCCTAACTGTGGGGGCCTAACCTAGGCGCCTAACTGTGGGGTCCTAACCGTAGGGGACCTAACTGTGGGGCCCTAACCGTAGGGGGCCTAACCTAGGGGCCTAACTGTGGGGTCCTAACCATAGGGTCCTAACTGTGGGGTCCTAACAGTAGGGGGGCCTAACCTAGGGGCCTAACTGTGGGGTCCTAACAGTAGGGGGCCTAACCTAGGGGCCTAACTGTGGGTTCCTAAACGTAGGGTACCTAACCTAGGCGCTAATTGTGGGGTCCTAACTGTAGGGGGCCTAACCTAGGGCCTAACTGTGGGGTCCTAACCGTAGGGGGCCTAACCTAGGCGCCTAACTGTGGGGTCCTAACCGTAGGGTCCTAACTGTGGGGTCCTAACTGTGAGTGGGAACCCAACGTTGTGGGGACCTCACCGTGGTGGGGATGGTGGGTGAGACGCAGCCATTCGCCCAGGAGGTGAGGGGGTCGCTGGGGGGGCCGTCCCAGATAGACGATGGGGTCGCCGGTGGCTCAGACCAGCTCTGCTGCAGTTCAGGCTTCTTGGCCGAGTGTATTCCGGTAAAAACTGACAAAGAAACAACAAAGAAATTAATCATTATATCACGAGGGAAGCAAGTCGGTCCAAAACATCCGGAACAGTCTACAGAACAATGGTCTTTCTATTGATTTAAAATATCTCGATGATTGATTGTTAGCCACATTTATTCCACTTAAAACTCAAGAACAAACAAAAACATTCATTATATCATTAAAGTAAGTCGGGACTTTTGCAAAAATATCAGTATTTGATATGTACACGGTTGTATATATTTATATAGTTACATTTGAACTTTGAAAAACATATATTTTTGAATGAGATGATTTAAATATCATCTATGACCAATATCCTCTTTAAGAGGCTCACAGCCCCTACTGTGCTTTAATTGGTCATTAATTTGGTTGGTGCAAGACCAGAATATAACATTTCTTCTTAGTACTTCATAAGAGGGGGTACACAGCAGGAGGTTTAAGGGGGTACACAGCAGGAGGTTTAAGGGGGTACACAGCAGGAGGTTTTAAGGGGGTACACAGCAGGAGGTTAACGTTTAAGGGGGTACACAGCAGGAGGTTAACGTTTAAGGGGGTACACAGCAGGAGGTTAACGTTTAAGGGGGTACACAGCAGGAGGTTAACGTTTAGGGTACACAGCAGGAGGTTTAAGGGGTACACAGCAGGAGGTTAACGTTTAAGGGGGTACACAGCAGGAGGTTAACGTTTAAGGGGGTACACAGCAGGAGGTTAACGTTTAAGGGGGTACACAGCAGGAGGTTTAAGGGGGTACACAGCAGGAGGTTAACGTTTAAGGGGGTACACAGCAGGAGGTTAACGTTTAAGGGGGTACACAGCAGGAGGTTTAAGGGGGTACACAGCAGGAGGTTAACGTTTAAGGGGATACACAGCAGGAGGTTTAAGGAGGTACACAGCAGGAGGTTAACGTTTAAAGGGATACACAGCAGGAGGTTTAAGGAGGTACACAGCAGGAAGTTTAAGGGGGTACACAGCAGGAGGTTTAAGGGGGTACACAGCAGGAGGTTTAAGGGGGTACACAGCAGGAAGTTACCTTTAAGGGGGTACACAGCAGGAGGTTAACGTTTAAGGAGGTACACAGCAGGAGGTTAACGTTTAAGGGGGTACACAGCAGGAAGTTAACTTTAAGGGGGTACACAGCAGGAGGTTAACGTTTAAGGAGGTACACAGCAGGAAGTTAACTTTAAGGGGGTACACAGCAGGAGGTTAACGTTTAAGGGGGTACACAGCAGGAGGTTAACGTTTAAGGGGGTACACAGCAGGAGGTTAACGTTTAAGGGGGTACACAGCAGGAGGTTTAGGGGGGTACACAGCAGGAGGTTTAAGGGGGTACACAGCAGGAGGTTAACGTTTAAGGGGGTACACAGCAGGAGGTTAACTTTAAGGAAATACACAGCAAGAGGTTAACGTTTAAGGGGGTACACAGAAAGAGGTTAACGTTTAAGGAGGTACACAGCAGGAGGTTAACGTTTAAGGGGGTACACAGCAGGAGGTTTAAGGGGGTACACAGCAGGAGGTTAACGTTTAAGGGGGTACACAGCAGGAGGTTAACTTTAAGGAAATACACAGCAAGAGGTTAACGTTTAAGGGGGTACACAGCAGGAGGTTTAAGGGGGTACACAGAAAGAGGTTAATGTTTAAGGGGGTACACAGAAAGAGGTTAACGTTTAAGGGGGTACACAGCAGGAGGTTAACTTTAAGGAGGTACACAGCAAGAGGTAACGTTAGGGTACACGGGGTTACGTTTAAGGGGGTACACAGCAGGAGGTTAACGTTTAAGGGGTACACAGCAGGAGGTTAACGTTTAAGGGGGTACACAGCAGGAGGTTAACCTTTAAGGGGGTACACAGCAGGAGGTTAACGTTTAAGGGGGTACACAGCAGGAGGTTAACGTTTAAGGGGGTACACAGCAGGAGGTTAACGTTTAAGGGGGTACACAGCAGGAGGTTAACCTTTAAGGGGGTACACAGCAGGAGGTTAACGTTTAAGGGGGTACACAGCAGGAGGTTCACGTTTAAGGGGGTACACAGCAGGAGGTTAATGTTTAACGAAGGTACACAGCAGGAGGTTAACGTTTAAGGGGGTACAGAGCAGGAGGTTTAAGGGGGTACACAGCAGGAGGTTTAAGGAGGTACACAGCAGGAGGTTAACATTTAAGGGGGTACACAGCAGGAGGTTTAAGGGGGTACACAGCAGGGGGTTAACATTTAAGGAGGTACACAGCAGGAGGTTTAAGGGGGTACACAGCAGGAGGTTAACGTTTAAGGAGGTACAGGACCTTAAAACGTTTTGGAGCCCCTTTCTTGAAGGATCACCAAGTTGAAAAAAGTTATTCTTTAACATTCTTTAATCTATTGTTATTATTTAACATTTAGTACCTCTGGTCAGGTTGAAGGAATTGTTGGGTCCGAATGCAGAGAAGGAGTTGTCAGAACTCAAGTTAGGACTGGCTGCTGTGTCTACAGGAGTCCACAACCCAGAGCTGTAGAGAGAGAGATTTACCAAGATCATCAAACCCCCCCCAAAAAAACGAATAATTACAACAAAAAAGAAAAAACATATATATAAATATATCAATACATATATATACCACGTATATATATACTGTATATACAAAAACTATAATAATAATTAATGAGATATATATATATATATATATATATATATATATATATATATATATATATATATATGCAAAAACAATAATAATAAAAAATGATATATATATATACATAATTTATTATTATTATTATTGTTTTTGTATATATATACTATTATATATACACAGTATATAGAATTGGATGATGTACCTTTCAGAGCAGTAACTGTCCAGTGAGGTGGTGTGTGTCAGGATGTGGGTTGGATTCTCAGGTCTTCTCATCCCAGGAGCACCTGAGGAGAAAATGGATTGGAGAATCATTCAGTAGAATCATTTGGTCATTTGGCTAACACTTCCAAAGCAACGTGAATTTAGGATCCTAGGGGCAGCAGGTAGGGCAGCAGTAGCTCAGGAGGTAGAGCGGTCACACGACTTGTTCGATTCCCCGGCTCCTCCTAATAAAAGTGTCGAGGTGTCCTTGAGCAAGACACCCTAACCTTAACTGCTCCTGACGTGCTGGCTGTCGCCTTGAATGGATGACTCCGTCGTCGGTGGATAAAGAGTCAAACTAGCCACTACACTATCCTGCCCCACAAACCAAAACACAACCATCTGTAGCGGTGAGCTGGTCTATTTGACCAGGTATGGGCCAGGACAGGTGAGGTGTGTTGGGGGTCCTCTCCTCCTCACCTGGACTCCGGTCGTAGCCTGCAGCATAGCCAGGGTCATGGCCCTGGATCTGGCCTGGGATCCGCCTGGCTGAGCACCTGGCTCCAGGAGACCTCCGGGTGCCACCACTGGAATAAAACTCAAGGCCTCAGATGTTCTGCTGTGTAACATACATGCTATGCTACACACAAAACATATTCTCCTGAGAAACAAAAATCTGCTACGGAAACAACAGAAAACCTAAAACCTGGACTTCAGTGACCTCTGCAGTAGACTTCAAACGCTATCCAAAGCGAGCATTAAAACAATTAATTCCAGCCACTCCTGCCTACCAACCTCGTGGCGTCCAGAGCATGGCGGTAGCCGTCCACGGGCAAAAGGGCGGGAAGTCCTGGAGGAGGTGGGCGGAGCCTGAGCGCGGACCGCTGTAGGAAGAGGTCTGCGTTCATGGTCTGCATCGAGATCTGCTGCAGACTGGCTACCTCTGTTGTGGTGCAGAGCACAAAGGAAGACCATGACGAAACCCATCTATTCAACAACGCTTCGTCAATGATTTGGACCACTGTCTTATAGACTAATAAAGGGGTCGTAATGACAGGGTGGTTATAATACGATGGTGGTGATGTCATCATGGCGATGACAGCGTGGTGATGTCAGGTTGCTAATGACATGGTCGTGAGGACATCATGGTAATGACAGGGCGGTAATGACAGGGCGGTAATGACAGGGTGGTAATGACAGGGTGGTGATGACAGGGTGGTGATGACAGGGTGGTGATGACAGGGTGGTGATGACAGGGTGGTGATGACAGGGCGGTAATGACAGAGTGGTGATGACAGGGTGGTGATGACAGGGTGGTTGGTGATGACAGGGTGGTAATGACAGAGTGGTGATGACAGGGTGGTAATGACAGAGTGGTGATGACAGGGTGGTAATGACAGAGTGGTGATGACAGGGTGGTAATGACAGAGTGGTGATGACAGGGTGGTGATGACAGGGTGGTGATGACAGGGTGGTAATGACAGAGTGGTGATGACAGGGTGGTGATGACAGGGTGGTAATGACAGAGTGGTGATGACAGAGTGGTGATGACAGGGTGGTGATGACAGGGTGGTAATGACAGAGTGGTGATGACAGGGTGGTGATGACAGGGTGGTAATGACAGGGTGGTAATGACAGAGTGGTGATGACAGGGTGGTGATGACAGGAATGAGGCAGAGACAAACTTACGGCTACTGTTAATGGACGGGGGAAGATCCCACTCGGGAGGGTCCAACTCCTTCTCCTCCTCTGAGTCAGGACGGTGGTCCAGCTCTGGGAGAAGGTTGCTTTGGTAGTCCAGGTCTGGCACTGGGCTACTGTAGTCCAGGTCTGGAACAGGGCTACTGTAGTCCAGGTCTGGAACAGGGCTGCTGGATCGCCGTGAGACCCAAGGGGAGTGGCTATCGTCCTGTTCCCCAGAGACTGTTTAAATTGTCGAAAATTATGTTATAACCAACTTATAGTAGAATCCTGTATGCTACAGACATAAGGCTGCTCAGTTCTGGTTAAAATTAGATAGAGGAAGGCATACGTCTGTTTGTGAGCGAGGCGTTGGCCTTCGGGATGCTGGAGAGGGGAGGACAGCTGGGTTGAAAGTCTCTACATGGGGTAGTCTCTACATAGGGCAGCTCCAGAGGACTGGAACAGAGATTTAATATCAGTTAGATTTAATATCAGTTAGATTGAATTTCCATTAAGTTTCATATTGTTTACATTTACAGTTAGATTTCATATAGTTTAGATTAAATTTAAATTCGATTTAATATCAGTTAGATGTCATATCGGTTTCATTACATTTTAATCCGATTTTATTTATATAGTTATATAGTTAGATTTAATATTGGTTAGATTACATTTAATTTCAGTTAGATTTCATATTGGTTAGATTACAGAGAGAAAGGAAGTGCACTTCCGCACATCCTTTTCTTGAAACGGCATGAAGACACCTGTCTCTCCTGGTGGTTCCTGTGTCTGATTGGCTGGCTCTCCTGGTGGTTCCTCTGTCTGATTGGCTGTCTCTCCTGATGGTTCCTGTGTCTGATTGGCTGTCTCTCCTGGTGGTTCCTGTGTCTGATTGGTTTTCTATCCCAGTAGTTTCTTTGCCTGATTGGTTGTCTCTCCTGGTGGTTCCTGTTTCTGATTGGCTATCTCTTCTGATAGTTCCTGTTCCTGATTGACTATCTCTTCTGGTGGTTCCTGTATCTGATTGGCTGTCTCTCCTGGTGGTTCCTATTCCTGATTGGCTGTCTCTCCTGTTGGTTCCTGTTCCTGATTGGATATCTCTTCTTGTGGTTCCTGTATTTGATTGGCTGTCTCTCCTGTTGATTCCTGTTCCTGATTGGCTGTCTCTCCTGATGGTTCCTGTTCCTGATTGGCTGTCTCTCCTGGGGGTTCCTGTATCTGATTGGTTGTCTGGTTTGGTTGTTCCGAAGGGGAGATCTGATGTTTTTTCCTCTCTATTTTCAAAGCTCACAGTCCTTTCTTTCTTTCTCACTGGTTCCTGTAAGAAAGCAAACATGCAAATAAATAAACTAACAGGTCGTCAGGTCATCAAACAACAGCATGCACATTATTACTGAAGGATCATTTTGTTCGTCACCAGCACGTCAGGAGCATGCGTATTAGTCGGTCTAGTCTAGTGCGCACGAGTGCTCAAAGTTGGAAAATGAACATTGTTGCTAGAGATACAAGAGGTTTGCCTAAGCCAGGAGGAGAGAGCGTAGGGTGAGACCAGACCAGTGGTATAACCGTACCTCTCTAATGGAGGCCTCAAGGTCGCTGGTGGAGGTGTCCATGTTGGAGGTGTCAGTGGTGGTGGAGGAGGCATCCTGCAAGTCTTTCAGCTTGTCTCCATGATGAGTCTCGATCTTCTTTCCCCTCTCCTTCTCCTCCTCCTCCTGCTCCACCTCCTTCTGCTCCCTGCCCTCCTCCTTCTTCTCCTCCTTCCTCTTCCGCTTCTTCTTCTGTTCTTTGGTCTTGGCTCGTTTCACCTTGAGCTCCGGTCCTGCAGAGAAATCACAAACCCTTTTAAAACCAGTGTGGGATGATAACAGATGAAAAAAACACAATTAATTTAAAACCCTTTCAAACCTGGATAGTATTTGACCAGATTAAAATACACAGCCTAGCGACACAATATCTCAAAAACCAGGTAGCAGAAGAAACAAACCTTGAATTTCAAGATTCAAGTTCATATGTATCTTAGGAAAAACAAACTACATTGCAAATAAGATAATAAAAGACACAGGATAATATACCCTAGACTATGATGACTTAGAGAATATATATAAAAAGAGAGGTGGTATGAGTAATAAACTCAGGTACCTGAGTGTTCTGGGAGAGAGCTGTGCTGGTCTGGAGAACAGCTACTAGGGGCTCCAGAGAGCTCCACGTCCTGATCCAAGACCTCCAGCAGACCGGTGTCCTCCTCCTCCTCCTCCTCCTCCTCCTCCTCCTCCTCCTCCTCCTCCTCCTCCTCCTCCCCAGCACATAGGTCTTTCTGGGGAAGCGCTGCTCCAGGCTGACCCTCAACGTCACCTGGTCCGGCTATTGGCTGCTGCCTGCCACTCCGAGGCTTCCGATTGGCCTGCTGGGCTGAGCCCGAGGTGCTCCCGTTGAGCCCGAGGGCGACACCACACAGACTGCCCGTCCTGGACTTCTTGTCCGGACCGCCCACGTTCAAGAAAACGCGTCCGTTGCCGTGGCGGCCGCCGACCCGAGAAGCCCCTCCCTCAGAGCCGTAGAACCCTCTGGAGTTCAGCTGGGGGTCACGGGGGTCGTGGGGGTCACGGGAGCTGGAGGGGGGAGGAGGTGGAAGTGTAAACGTGTGTAATTGATTTATTATTCTTATTAGTTATTAATTCATTAAAAGGTCAAAACAGGGGTCACTGGCTGGTGGTGTGAACAACTTATGGGCTGTTATTAAGTCTGTTATCAGGGTAAACAAAAAAAATATCTTGGATGTGATACTGGCTAAAAATAAATAAGTGAATCTTTGTTTACAGTTCACATTCCCTACACCGCTCTGAGTTTACCGACGGGTGGTCTGGCTCCCTGCTGGGTTTTTCTGGGTCCTACTGAACGAGTCTAGACACGGCCTGTCCTGGTCAGGACACACTCACGGTGTGTGGCTATGAGCTTCTCCGAGGTCCAGCGGGCCGGTCTCCTGGGGGGAGCATTCGTCCAGCAAGAGGTGCATCCTAAACGTCTCCCACCGGATGTGGGCCTCCAGGTAGGCTGTTACCCCCACCAGCAGCAGCAAGGAGCTTGAGGGCAAAGGTCAGATTATAACACAACTAGAAGGGAGCTGGAGGGCATCGTAGCTCTTCCTTCTGACTACTGTAGACACCCGAATCACATGAATGAATGCCTCACATTCACACACACCCATTCATTGAAACACAGACATTCACTGTTGACGCAAGGCAAATCATCTCGTCAGGGCTTGTTATTTTTATTCAAGAGGACCAAGGTACTGTCCAACCAAAATAGTCTGGGCTGGACTTGAGATGGTGGGTCCGTGAGATGACCCACCTCATGATGAGGGAGACAAGGAGACAGAAGTCCCACTCCCCGGCCGGTCGGGGGAGGGTCTCGCCACAGGCCCACAGCATGTGATGGGGCAGCGAGGCATTCAGGACAAATGTGAACTCTGAACCTCCGCGTGTCACCAGACTCAGCTCCCGGATCACCCGGGACATGGAGAAGTCTGGAGTGAACCTTAAGGAGACCAACATAGTCCCCAAACATCCAACGTCAATGTTTTCATTAGTTCAACAAGTCCAGTCCTGTAGGCCGCCTTTATAACACAATGAGTGTCAGAAGGATGCCCAGGCCTGGATTGGACAACACTGACCATGAGTCTTCAAAAGGACAAGAATACACTCCCCAAAACGACACCTTTAGAAGGAACACAGAGAAGATCCCACACTTAGTTATATTTTGTTTATACTAGTTTAGCTTAGTTTAGTTTGTTTTTTCTAATTTCGTTTTTAGCCTTAGGTATTAGTATATTTTGTGTGCATTTATTCCCCCTGTTTCAACTGTTGCACCTTAATTTCCCTCGGGATAAATAAAGTTATCTTGAATATGTGTTAACGTGACTTTACTCATAACGTTTAACGTAACCAATGTTCCCAGTACCCCAGTATCTATCAACCGATCTATCTATCGATTGATTGATGTATCTATCTAGCGATGTATCTATCTATCAACCAATCTATGTATCTTTCAATCTATGTATGTATGTATCTATCTATCGATGTATCTATCTCAGAGATTTTCAAAGTCTAAGACAGAGGGTCTTCCTTCAGAGAAGGAACATACAAACCAATTGTTTGTTACGTTCTGGGAAATCAATTTCTCATTCTGGGAAAATTTGTTTCTCTGGCGCCCCCCAGTGAAGCACGCCTCATCACACTTGGAAAGCCCCTGACATATCCAATAACTTGTTTACTTCCACTTACATTATGACCAGATCTCTGGAGGAGTTGGGTGGGACCACAAAGTCCTGACAGTCCAGCACCGCGAAGCCGTATCCTGCACACGGGTGTCCGTCGATCTGCGCTGACGTCACGTGAACGGGCAGGACCCCGGTGTTCTCCACCTTGAAGGTTCTCCGCAGAGAAAGGGCGGGCGGCCTCACACTGGTCTCTGGAACGCAACACGGTGGCTTCGGAAGTCAGACCTTCACAGTATGACTTCAGAAAGAAGTCATACTGTGAATACTGGGGATCGGAATTGTAAAATGTATCACTGGTTGTCTGAATCAGATGATTCAGATTTGGTATATTTTTCACATGTATTAAAAGGTACAGTGTACAATGAATAGCAGTGGGGCTGCTGATAAAAAATGTGGGTGAGGCGCAGGTTAGGGGGATCTGGATTGACAGTGGAATTTAGCATGACAACATAAGAGGAAAAACTCTTAATGGTAACAGCGGAGTCAGCCATGCAAGGCAACAGCCAGCACGTCAGGAGCCGTTAGGGTTAGGATGTCCTGCTCAGGGACCCTCCACACATGGCTAGGACCAGCTCCATTCAGGAGGACGACCCGCTCTACCTCCTGAGAGTTCAGGGCTAGGAGGAGCCAGGAGAACCAGCTCCATTCAGGAGGTCGACCCGCTCTACCTCCTGAGAGTTCAGGGTTAGGAGGAGCTCCATTCAGGTGGTCGGACAACTCTACCTCCTGAGAGTCAGGGCACTTCAAATAAACAGTCAAGAGAGATCAAACTAACAAATCAATCAATCAACACCATGGTCACCACCACACATTGCCAGTTCTAAATATGCAATCTACAACCAAGAAAACCAAAAGTTTATATGTAAATAGCACAGCCTAGGAAAAAGTCATGTAAATAATCTTCATCTTAATCTCGGTGTGTAAACTCGTCCCTATCTCTTGCCTGCTGCGGAATCCATAATTTGGGTTGTTCTGGTCCAAGCTCCTTTACCCTTTTCTGTTCTTGAAGTAAACGCCTTGAGAATGTTTTTCTTTTCTCATTTTCCTGCACTTGAACTTGCTGCTGCCATCTTTTTCTTCTTCTTCTTCAAGTTCCTACTCCACTAAGGAATACGATAAGCTGCCAACTGAAAGCGTCTGAAAGTGTCTGGGACGCAGGGGGGGGGGGGGGGGGGGGGGTGTAGTCCTTGTTGCGGCTTAGTGTTCATTTAGGTACCGGATGGCCTGTGGGAAGAAACTCCTGTTGAGTCTCTCCGTCTCCACCTTGTGTGTACAGTACCTTCTGCCGGAGCGTAGCAGGGAGAACAGTACGCTGTCTGGGTGGCTAGGGTCTCCTAGGAACCTTCTGGCCCTGGACCTACACCAAACATCACTGTTTGGTGTAGATGTTGACGAGGTGAGGAAGTGACCTCCCTAAGGTACGTTCGGCCGACTGTACCACTCTCTGTAGTGGACACCAAGGTATTTGAAAGTGTCCACTCTCTTAACAGGGGTCCCGTTGATGTTAAAGGGGTTGTAGTTCCTCACTTAACTCACAAACACACTCTGTGAACTGTGATGTCCCTCAAGGATCAGTCCTCGGCCCCACCCTTTTCACCATATACATGTCCCCCCCTTGGTTGTGTCATCAGCCGGCATGGAATATCTTTCCATTGCTATACTGATGACATACAGCTCTACATTAGAACAAACCCAATCCCCTCCGCACCTCTGCCATCATCCAACATAACCACATGTCTGGAGGAGATAAAGGTGTGGATGAAGCACAACTTCCTTCAATTAAACGGCTCCAAGACTGAAGCCATTCTAGTTGGCACTCCACATCAGGTCCTTTCATCCTCCATCACCAGCATCACCTTCTCCGGTCAGAACATTTCACTCGCATCAACTGTCACCAATCTGGGTGTTAAAATGGATCCTCACCTGACCTTTGAGGCCCACATCAAACAAACATGCAAGACCTCCTTCTACCACCTCAGAAATATCGCTAAACTCCGCCCCACACTCAGTCTGTCAGATGCTGAAAAGCTTGTTCACGCCTTTGTCTCCTCCAGGCTAGACTACTGTAACGCACTTCTCATTGGGATTCCTACCAAGAACATCCAGAAGCTGCAGTACATCCAGAACAGCGCTGCTAGGATCCTGATGAGAGTGCGGAAGTATGAACACATCACGCCCATACTCAAATCATTGCACTGGCTCCCGGTCTCACTCAGGATTGACTACACAATCACCCTCTTCACCCATCAGTGCATTCATGGAAATGCTCCCTCATACATCAAAGAACTTCTCACCCCACAAACCTCCACGAGGAGCCTACACTCTGAAAAGGCAAACCTCCTCCTTCCCCCCAGAACCAAACTGAAAACCATGGGAGACCGAGCCTTCTGCTCCGCTGCTCCGAGACTGTGGAATGCCCTCCCAAACCAGCTGAGGACACCACAGACTGTGGAATGCCCTCCCAAACCAGCTGAGGACACCACAGACTGTGGAACGCCCTCCCAAACCAGCTGAGGACACCACAGACTGTGGGACGCCCTCCCAACCAGCTAAGGACACCATAGACTGTGGAATGCCCCCCCAAACCAGCTGAGGACACCACAGACTGTGGAACGCCCTCCCAAACCAGCTGAGGACACCACAGACTGTGGAACGCCCTCCCAAACCAGCTGAGGACACCACAGACTGTGGAACGCCCTCCCAAACCAGCTGAGGACACCACAGACTGTGTATGTTTTAAAAAAAGGCCACATCTTTTTAGAATAGCCTTTCACTAGATTTTTTAAAAACCCCACTGGTTGCCATGCCGGCGTAAACGTCGCTGCTTTTATTCTGTTGTTTTATTTAAACCATTTTTACTCTGTAGCACTTTGAGTTTTGCCCACACAAATTTAAACTGCATTATAAATATAATTTATTATTATTATTATTACTTGCTTCCTCCCAAAGACAATCAACATCTCCTTGGTGTTGCTGATGTTCAGGTGGAGGTTGTTGTTCTGACATCACTGAGTCAGGTAACCCCCCTCCTCCAGGCTCGTTGTTATCAGAGATCAAGCCTTCCACGGCTGATCGTCAGCCAACATGACCATAGAGTTGGAGTTGAAGGTGGCTACACGGTTGTGTGTGTAAAGAGAGTACAGCTGTGGGGACAGGACACAACCCTGGGGGGGGCTGAGGTGTGGCTGCCTTGCTTCACTACCTGGGGTCTGCCCATCGTAAAGTCCAGGATCCATCTGCAGAGGGCCCTGTTCAACCCCAGGTCCTTGAGCTTGGTGACGAGCTTGGTGGGAACCATGTTGCTAAAAGCTGAACTATAATCAAAAAACAGCAGTCTCACACAATTCAGCAGTTTCCCCTGGTTGTCTATGTGGGATAGGGCAGTGTGGAGGATGTGGTGATGGCATCCTCTGTGGATCGGTTTGGTCGGTATGTGAACTGCAGTCCAATGTGCTCCTTGACCAGCTTCTCAAAGCACTTCATCACCACAGAGGTGAGAGCTACTGGGTGACAGTCATTGAGACAAGCGGGTCTTGGCTTCTTGGGTATTAGGATGATGGTGGACCTCTTAATCATGTGGGCATGATGGACTGGGAAAAGGGACCGGTTGAATAACGCTGTGAACACCGGTGCCAGTTGATCGGCTGGCACTGGTTCAGTTCTTGGAGACTTGTTAGGAATGAAATGCACTTTTGACTTCTGGTGACGAGTTGTTCTCTTTTCTACCTTTGTTGAACACACTATTGTAAGTTGCTTTTGACAAAAGTGTCTACTAAGTGACTGTAATGTAATATAATCTAACACAAAAATCTAGATTTCAATTATTATTATTAATGAAAATTGTATGTAGGTTCACTAGGAAAATCTGAATTGTAAGATGTATTACCGGATGTCCAATATTCTAAAACTGAGAGAGCCGCATCAACTAATGCTTAATCAACCTATGCAATTTATTATGAGTATGAGAGCCAGTTTAGTTTTCTCCTAGTATTCCTCTGAGTGATGTGTAGACAGTCAGTACAGATCATGTGAACTCACGGTCGGTGCAGTGCTTGAGCAAGGCCTCGGTCACCTTAAACCTCAGGTAACCTTCCTGTCCCGGGGTATTCCCGCCCACCTTCAGGTGTTCCAGCACCCCACGTCCCTCCAGCAGCACCACATCCATCACGGTCAGGTTGTTCCTGAACACACATGTACACAACATTTAGTTAGGTACACCCAACTTGCACCGAGTGGAACCCCATTTCGTCTGAATCAGGAAGAGCTTTATTGCCGGGTAGGTTTGCTCATAGAAGGAATTTGTTTGGATATGCCGGTGCACTGAAGAGACAAAATATTAAAAATAAAAAAACTGTATAAGGATAATAAATAATCATAGTTTAATAGTAGACTGATTTCTCTATGGCTTCACTCCTTGTTCATCAAGGCTCACAGGTTAAACAGCCACTACCACACACACTACAGGAAGAGCTCTAGCATGTTCCTACAACTGCTCTGTTCAGCATTATTCAAACTATTGCAATAATCTGGATTACTCATCTACCTGTGTCCAGCCATTTTAATGGCCGGTGGCAGCGTCATCTGCTACAAATAGTTATCTGATACTGATGATGCTGCTGCACTACTGGCACTTTAAAATGCTTTTAAATGCTTTTTGCACATATAACACATGTACATATCATCCATCAATCACTTTATTTTTCTTTTGTATAGTAGTCTTATAGTATTGTGTTCTCAAATGTCATAGTGCGGGAGGGAATGAGGAGTAAGCATTCCATTGTACTTGTAAGCATTTCCATTGTACAATTCTTGAATCTTGAATCTTTGGAACTGCTTGAGTGCTCACAAAAATATGTTTACACCATGAATTCACGCAAGCATTCAGAGATACCATCCCACACGCTGCAGTGTTTGTTTAGCCACATTCCAGTAATAACAATAAAACCGGCAAGGTATTTCTATTACCAGTTACTTAACAAATACTCCAAGATAATTACAGCAAACACAGGTACTGCTGAAGTCTTCAAGGAGCAGGTTAAGGCATCTTACGCAAAGGATATCCGGGGATGAAAGCCAGCCCCTTTAGGTGTGGGTGTGGTCTGCAGTGGAGACGGCGTACCTGACAATGAGCAGGGACCAGACGCTGTGGTTGCTGCTCGGAGTGAACCTCACGTTGAAGGACTTTCTCTCCCCAGGCTGGAGAAGCAGCTTGTAGACCGAGGGCTTGGAGGGTCCCTGGAGGAACCCAGAACCGCTGCTCACTGGAGCAAACTGCAGAACACACACACACACACACACACACACACACACACACAGGACCAGCTTAACACCAAACTGCTCCTTAATTGATATCCTTTATGAGAAAACAAAAGACGATGGTCAGCAACATCGTTGTAACAAAACCCCTTCAAATAAATGGCAACATTTTAGTTTTCACTTTATCAATTGAACATTATTGATCTTTTATCAGTCGAGACTCACCGGATGTCCATGCACGTGGAATTCCAGAGTTTTAGTGTCAAGGTTGATGTTGGATAAATTTGCCCATGGCAACCTGGAAAAATAAAAGAGCGTTGCTTGGTGGTCTGAAGTGACACGCAAGGTAAATACATAATAATAATAAATAATACATTAATACACCAAAAATATCTATTGAAAGGAAATTAAGTTAAACTATTTGGAGGTTGGAGTTCAGACCTGTCTGCTAATTTTCCAGAGAGCACAGACGGACTGGGGAAGAGAGTCAGCGGGACGAGCTGAACGAACACGGGAACATCTGCAGGGTTCTCCAGAACCACCTCTTTATCCTGGACAGAGCCATTTTCACACAGGAGAACCCAGTTCTTAGAACCATATTTATACAGGAGAACCCCCAGCTCTTAGAACCATATTTATACAGGAGAACCCACGTCATAGAACTATAGTTATACTGTCAAATGAGAGGTGGCAGTATTTACACTTGGCATAAAATACTAATTACAATATCGTAATATATTGTATTGTATTCCTGTTTAATTAAGCCACCTGATCAAGATGTAACTTTTTAGGATCAACATGAGTTACTTTGAACATCTGAACTCACAGAGGAGCTGTTGGCGTTGGTCAGGGGAAACATGAGCCGCTGGGAGGAGTTGAGCAGTGAAGGCCAGGTCAGCCGGGCCGTGACCTCTGACCTCACGTTCTGCTGCAGGTCGGAGTTCACCTCGAACACCGCCTTGACCCTGCGGTACGACAAGGAGGAATCAGCTGTTGAGGGGAAACCCAATCGGCTGCTCAGCTGTAGAATCGGAACAATAAGAAACCCTCCAATGAACCCTCCCACAAAACACAGGACTCTAATGCTACTCTGTATGTGTATATAGACATATTTTATGTATTTATATATACAGGGCTTGATATTAACACCGGCCACTGGCCAAATGACGGGAGAATTTGGCAGTGGCTTGTAACTCTGTCACTGTAGATGGCTGGTGATCTTTTGGTAGCATTTACTATGAAAAACAAAAAGCATTGTAGTTTACAAAAGGTATCTGAAATAATTACGTCAATTTGCGGGGAAGATACTACAACTCCCATGAGCCCTTTGTGAACACTGTGTGCTCATTCCATCGGCCCATCCACTTCAAAGGGGGGGGGGGGTTTGGCTAGTGAACATTTGGAAAACCACTGGCCACAGTGGCTGGTGAGCGGTCAAGTCGTGTATATATATATTTTTTTTAAATGTATTTTATTTGTACAACTATATGTGGATATAGACATATTTCATGTATCCATTTTTGTATTTTATTATTGTCATGTAGTATATTATGCTTATTTGATGGACAGAGGGATGACATCCGGGTTTCCTTACTCGTGTCCAGAGTGCTCCACAAGATCGTTCCATCGTCCCAGGAGCATCTGGAGGAGATCCACGTCCTCATCCCAGATGTCCTCCTGCAACACCGGACCGCCAGGCCTGGACTCTCCTGGGGGGGGGGGAAGAGAGAGAGAGAGAGAGAGAGAGAGAGAGAGAGAGAGAGAGAGAGAGAGAGAGAGAGAGAGAGAGAGGAGAGAGAGAGAGAGAGAGAGAGAGAGAGAGAGAGAGAGAGAGAGAGAGAGAGAGAGAGAGAGAGAGAGAGAGAGAGAGAGAGAGAGAGAGAGAGAGAGAGGAGAATAGTGTTAGTTTGAGCGTGAACATGTCTTAGGGCTAACCCGCCCAGCCCCTCCTAACCAACAACACTCACCTACATGGACAAAGGGCAGGCCAACATAGCAGTCATTCCCACAGTGCACCCCCGCGTCAAAATATATGTTGGCCACCTGCCAGAGGGGTGAGACACGAACAGGAGATATGTTTATACTGTTGATTGAGCAGGAAGGAAGTATTCTGTTGTGCTGTTCTACTCTAGCGCTACACACACATACACACACACACAACCACACGCACTTGAATAAACCGGTTATATAACCTCACCAATCTGCGTTTACCATCCTGCAAGAGTACATGTCTGACATGCTCTACGATTCTCCAGCAACTCCATACATTGAAGTCTTGAGGTTGGTTTACATCGGAGCCGCAGAGGAACTCATCTCCCAGAAACAAACTTATTTTGTGAGCTTGCTGTGGCAAATCGCGAAACGGCCAAAGTAATCATTAGTACTATAATAAATTAAATTATTGTGAATGGATTCAGTCTTGCTGTCTAATTGAATGTTTTTGTCTGAAAATTTGAATAGGATTGCTACCATCTAGTCTTTCAGTCTTTCTTTCAGTCCGAGAAACCCCTGTTTGATAGATTTCGGTGTGGGTGGATGGATCCACCCCAGGGCTGACCTTGGTGCTGCGTCGGGGCTCCAGCGTGTGTGCGTGGCGGAGCCTCCGGTGGGAGAAGCGCTGGTCCTGGGTCAGAGACACCACCTGACGCATCTCAGACGGCTGTCTGAAGGAGCTCCGGATGACCAGGCCCCGGTGCACTACCTTACCCTACACAAACACACACACACACGTAGAAACACACGCACACACACACACAAGTAGAAACACACACACACACGTAGAAACACACACACACACACACACACACGTGGACACACACACACAAAGACGTAGACAAACACACACACAGACGTAGACATACACACACACACACGCACACACACACACACACGTAGACAAACACACACACACAAATATGCAGACACACACATACACATGTAGACACACACACACAAGATACACACATGAACAGACACAGGTGTTGATAAAGTGAGGCAGCAGTCTCTTATTCTTTCCTTCTGACCAATGGGATGAGAGGAGACTCACAGGGAAGGAGGGGGGCAGCGTTAGGTGCTCTGGACAGCTCGATAACGTTCCCACGGCGATGAGGGCTTTCACAGGTATGGTCAATATCTGGAGGGAATACATTATTATGACGATTTTATAATTATTATAATCTATATCTAAATCCAAATCTGGAGGATTAAATCCTCTTTATTGCTCACATACGTGTACACACACACTTAAATGAGTTTCTCTGCATTTAACCCATCCTAGTATTAGGAGCAGTGGGCAGCTATTGGATATACAGGGGAGCAGGGGTGGGGTCTGGTGCATTGCTCAAGGAACCATTTAAAAAAAATGTAATGCATAAAAAATAATTATTTGTATTATTATTGTTACTATAACAATTATTATTACATATAAGTAATACACAGATTAGCAAGTATACAAAACTACAAACTTTTATGAGCATCTTTGTCATTATAAAGGCATATGGTGCCCCTTTAGGGACCTCTGACCTCGTAGTCTGTGGTGATGTGGACGGCTCTTTCATACGGCCCCTTGAGACCGGTAGCGTTCAGAGTAACTCTGAACGCTGCGTAGTAGCCTGAAGCTAATATCACCTACACACAAACACATGCAGTAGGTGACCGTGTTACACAATTATTTTGGCTTTAGTAATTTATCCTCAATTGTGAGGGAATTTCGTAAAAACAATATTTTTAAAGGAAAAATGTATCTGCATATTATGATTAATCATTTGAAATAACACCTTTTTACAGTCAAAATAATTCACTCATAATATACGTAAGGGACACATGCTTCTCTCTCTGTAAAGAATGAATATTATTATTATTGCAATAAGAGCAGAGTTACCCGAGTCAAACATCCAGACCTAAGACGGACAGGCCTAACGTTGTTAAACAGGAAGAGTTCCTACTGTTCTCTGATGGGAGGCAGAGGCGTTCTGCAGCTCTTGAACACACCCCCGTGCCACCGACTGGTTTCCCTGGTCGGCCTTCAGCAGGTCCAGGGACAGGCTGTCCCCAGGCACAAGCCAGGACCTGATCTCCAGCTGGGAGACAGACAGGGTCAAAACAAACAAACAAACAAACAAACAAACAAACAGACACACACACACACACACACAATCAATGGATCAAACCAAACAAAAATACATGTTTTACTTTTATCAGATATACTTTTAGATTGTTGGGGTAATTTGTGTAAGTGAGTCTGTGTGTGTGTGTGCGCGTGTGTGCGCGTGTGTGTGTGTGCGCGTGTGTGTGTGTGTGTGTGTGTGTGTGTGTGTGTGTGTGTGTGTGTGTGTGTGTGTGTGTGTGTGTGTGTGTGTGTGTGTGTGTGTGTGTGTGTGTGTGTGTGTGTGTGTGTGTGAAATGTGTGTGTAGAAATTCAAGAGCCACGACGTGAGGGGTATGTGGCAGGGGTTATAGACGATAACGAACTTCAGAGGGAGAACCAGTTGTGTAGAGAAGTCCTCTACCTCCCTCTCAGGAGAGCTAAATACTTTTTTTGCTCGGTTCGACGTGAACGGCAGCCCGCCGAAGCCAACGCCGCCTGAGGAGACCAGCCTGCTGAACATCTCGGAGGCGGATGTGTTTCGCACCCTCAAGCGGTTGAACATCCGTAAGGCGGAAAGGCCCCGAGCGGCGTCCTCAGAGCATGTGCAGACCAGTTGGCAGGAGTCTTTGCAGACATCTTCAACCTCTCCCTGTCCTAGGCTGTTGTTCCCGCGGTCTTCAAGATGTCCACCATCTGTGGTCTGTAGCCCTCACCTCGATTGTCAGCAAATGCTCCGAGAGGTTGGTCAAGGACTTAATTTGCTCCGTGTTACCTGCCATGCTGGACCCATGGCAATTTGCATATCGTCAAAACAGATCTACGGACGACGCAATTGCCATGGCCCTCCACACTGCCCTTTCCCACCTGGAGGGAAAGAACTGTTATGTGCAAATGCTGTTTGTGGACTACAGCTCAGTGTTCAACACGATAATTCCTGCCAAGTTCGACATCAAGCTTAGAGGTCTAAGCGTGCCCCCACCCACGTGCAGCTGGATACTGGACCTCCTGTCGAACCGCCGCCAGGTGGTGAGGATGGGCAGCACCACCTCAGAGCCACTGACCCTCAACACGGGAGCCCCCCAGGGATGCGTGCTGAGCCCTCTCCGCTACTCCCTCTACACCCACGACTGCATGGCTATGCCAAGCTCCAAAGTCATCATCAAGTTTGCTGACAACACGACAGTGATGGGCCTGATCGCCGGCGACGACGAGACAGCCTACAGGGAGGAGGTTGGATCACTGGAGCAGTGGTGCCAGGAGAACAGCCTCGCCCTCAAAGTCAAGAAGACCAAGGAGCTGATCGTGGACTACAGGAAGCAGAGAGGAGAGCACGTCCCTATCTCCATCGACGGTGTGGCAGTAGAGAGGGTCAGCAGCTTCAAGTTCCGCAGCGTGCACATCTCCGAGGACCTCCCATGGTCCACGCACACCAGACATGTGGTGAAAAGGGCCCAACAATGCCTGTATTTCCTCAGGCGTCTGAGGAAATTCAGCATGGGCCCCCGCATCCTGAAAACATTCTACACCCGCACAATCGAGAGTGTTCTTACAGGGTGTATCACCGCCTGGTACTGCACCGCACACGAGTGCAGAGCGCTTCAAAGGGTGGTGCGGACGGCCCAGTATATCGTTGGAGGCGAGCTTCCCTCCCTCCTGGATATATACAACAAGCGGTGCGTGGCCAAGGCCAAATGCATCATAAAAGACAATGCCCATCCAAGCCACGAACTGTATTCACTTTTACCGTCAGGCAGGTGATACCGCAGTATCAAGTGCCGCACAAATAGACTCAGAGACAGCTTCCACAGTCAGGTCATCAGGCTGCTGAACAAGGGTGTATAGCATATAACAATGTATATTTTATTACATTGATTTATATATATATATATATATATATATATATATAGCTATTTTTCTGTGCTGAAATATTGCATTTTCTATATTGCATTTTTAGATATTTAACTTATACAGTTATTTTTATTCTATTCTGTTTTTTATAACTGCTGTCTGTCGTCGGTATTGCACATAAGATTTTCACTCATTGCTTATACTTGTGTAAACTGTGAAGTGACAATAAACCTAACTTGAACTTGTGTGTGTGTGTGTGTGTGTGTGTGTGTGTGTGTGGTACACCCCCCTCACCTCTATCGGGTTGCTGTTGACGACCACCAGTGTGATGCTGCTGGTTACTGTTGAACTCTGAACCCCAAAGTCCAGGAAGCTTTCCTGAAGACTGGGAGGAAGAACCAGGAGCTGAACACACAAAAAACTCACACACACACACACACACACACACACACACACACACACACACACACACACACACACACACACACACACACACACACACACACACACACACACACACACACACACACACACACACACACACACACACACACACACACACTTAATACATCTAAAAGTATACATAAACAATACCTTTCTGAAGTATTTTCTCCTCATTGACGATTATCCATGACTGGATTACCAAAATATTGACTGCATTAACATAATCAACAGCGTAATATAAACATAAATGTTATTATCCCAGACAGGAAATTCAGGTCTGACAGCAGATGGAACAGGACAGTAATAACCATTACTGGACCCTCAGTAGAGTGCACACTTCCACCCACAAGCTCCCTGGATCCCCATTCAGAAAAATCTAATCTAGTTCCTTGGCCCATAAGTAATCAAGTTTTGTCCCATTTTGTAGATAACATTTTGAGTTATATAACAAACAGACCAACAGACAATTACAAACAATGAATTACAAACAATAAATTACAAACAGACAGACAAACAGACTCACAATCTCCATTCCCCCTGCCTCCACTAGAGGGCAGCATGAACCCTTATAAGTTTCTGTCAGTCTCCATTCACCCTGTCTCCAGCAGTGAGCAGCATTTCCCCTTGTTAGTTTTTACCCGCAGCTGCAGCGCATTACAATCAGCATAGTATTTAAGCTTACCCCGTGCACTCACTCTTTGCCAGATTGTTCTTGATTCATGACAGACTCTCCAGTGTCTATTTCTCGGACTGATTTCCCGTTCCCGACCCTGCCTGCCTTGGACATGGTACTCTACCTGCCCCCCTGGACATGGTACTCTACCTGCCCCCCCTGGACATGGTACTCTACCTGCCCCCCTGGACCTGGTACTCTACCTGCCCCCCTGGACATGGTACTCTACCTGCCCCCCTGGACATGGTACTCTACCTGCCCCCCTGGACATGGTACTCTACCTGCCCTTGGACATGGTACTCTACCTGCCCCCCTGGACATGGTACTCTACCTGTCCCCCTGGACATGGTACTCTACCTGCCCCCCTGGACATGGTACTCTACCTGCCCCCCTGGACATGGTACTCTACCTGCCCCCCTGGACATGGTACTCTACCTGCCCTGGACCTGGTACTCTACCTGCCCCCCTGGACATGGTACTCTACCTGCCCCCCTGGACATGGTACTCTACCTGCCTCGGACATGGTACTCTACCTGCCCCCCTGGACATGGTACTCTACCTGCCCCCCTGGACATGGTACTCTACCTGCCCCCCTGGACATGGTACTCTACCTGCCCCCCTGGAAATGGTACTCTACCTGCCCCCCTGGACATGGTACTCTACCTGCCCCCCTGGACATGGTATTCTACCTGCCCCCCTGGACATGGTACTCTACCTGCCTCGGACATGGTATTCTACCTGCCCCCCCTGGACATGGTACTCTACATGCCCCCTGGACATGGTACTCTACCTGCCCTTGGACATAGTACTCTACCTGTCCCCCTGGACATGGTACTCTACCTGCCCCCCTGGACATGGTACTCTACCTGCCCCCCTGGACATGGTACTCTACCTGCCCCCCTGGACATGGTACTCTACCTGCCCCCCTGGACATGGTACTCTACCTGCCCCCCTGGACATGGTACTCTACCTGCCCCCCTGGACATGGTACTCTACCTGCCCCCCTGGACATGGTACTCTACCTGCCTTGGACATGGTACACTACCTGTCCCCCTGGACATGGTACTCTACCTGCCTTGGACATGGTACTCTACCTGCCTTGGACATGGTACACTACCTGCCCCCTGGACATGGTACTCTACCTGCCCCCCTGGACCTGGTACTCTACCTGCCTTGGACATGGTACTCTACCTGCCCCCCTGGACATGGTACTCTACCTGCCTTGGACATGGTACTCAACCTGCCCCCCTGGACCTGGTACTCTACCTGCTCTGGACCTGGTACTCTACCTGCCCCCCTGGACCTGGTACTCTACCTGCTCTGGACCTGGTACTCTACCTGCCCCCCTGGACCTGGTACTCTACCTGCCTTGGACATGGTACTCTACCTGCCCCCCTGGACATGGTACTCTACCTGCCCCCCTGGACCTGGTACTCTACCTGCCTTGGACATGGTACTCTACCTGCCCCCCTGGACATGGACTCTACCTGCCTTGGACCTGGTACTCTACCTGCCTTGGACATGTGACTCTACCTGCCTTGGACCTGGTACTCTACCTGCCTTGGACCTGGTACTCTACCTGCCTTGGACCTGGTACTCTACCTGCCCCCCTGGACATGGTACTCTACCTGCCTTGGACATGGTACTCTACCTGCCCCCCTGGACCTGGTACTCTACGTGCTCTGGACCTGGTACTACTACCTGCCCCCCTGGACCTGGTACTCTACCTGCCTTGGACATGGTACTCTACCTGCCCCCCTGGACATGGTACTCTACCTGCCTTGGACCTGGTACTCTACCTGCCTTGGACATGGTACTCTACCTGCCTTGGACCTGGTACTCTACCTGCCCCCCTGGACCTGGTACTCTACCTGCCTTGGACATGGTACTCTACCTGCCCCCCTGGACATGGTACTCTACCTGCCCCCCTGGACCTGGTACTCTACCTGCTCTGGACCTGGTACTCTACCTGCCCCCCTGGACCCGGTACTCTACCTGCCCTGGACATGGTACTCTACCTGCCTTGGACATGGTACACTACCTGTCCCCCTGGACATGGTACTCTACCTGCCTTGGACATGGTACTCTACCTGCCTTGGACATGGTACACTACCTGCCCCCCTGGACATGGTACTCTACCTGCCCCCCTGGACCTGGTACTCTACCTGCCTTGGACATGGTACTCTACCTGCCCCCCTGGACATGGTACTCTACCTGCCTTGGACATGGTACTCAACCTGCCCCCCTGGACCTGGTACTCTACCTACTCTGGACCTGGTACTCTACCTGCCCCCCTGGACCTGGTACTCTACCTGCTCTGGACCTGGTACTCTACCTGCCCCCCTGGACCTGGTACTCTACCTGCTCTGGACCTGGTACTCTACCTGCCCCCCTGGACCTGGTACTCTACCTGCCTTGGACATGGTACTCTACCTGCCCCCCTGGACATGGTACTCTACCTGCCCCCCTGGACCTGGTACTCTACCTGCCTTGGACATGGTACTCTACCTGCCCCCCTGGACATGGTACTCTACCTGCCTTGGACCTGGTACTCTACCTGCCTTGGACATGTGACTCTACCTGCCTTGGACCTGGTACTCTACCTGCCTTGGACCTGGTACTCTACCTGCCTTGGACCTGGTACTCTACCTGCCTTGGACCTGGTACTCTACCTGCCCCCCTGGACATGGTACTCTACCTGCCTTGGACATGGTACTCTACCTGCCCCCCTGGACCTGGTACTCTACGTGCTCTGGACCTGGTACTACTACCTGCCCCCCTGGACCTGGTACTCTACCTGCCTTGGACATGGTACTCTACCTGCCCCCCTGGACATGGTACTCTACCTGCCTTGGACCTGGTACTCTACCTGCCTTGGACATGGTACTCTACCTGCCTTGGACCTGGTACTCTACCTGCCCCCCTGGACCTGGTACTCTACCTGCCTTGGACATGGTACTCTACCTGCCCCCCTGGACATGGTACTCTACCTGCCCCCCTGGACCTGGTACTCTACCTGCTCTGGACCTGGTACTCTACCTGCCCCCCTGGACCCGGTACTCTACCTGCCTTGGACATGGTACTCTACCTGCCCCCCTGGACATGGTACTCTACCTGCCTTGGACCTGGTACTCTACCTGCCTTGGACATGGTACGCTACCTGCCTTGGACCTGGTACTCTACCTGCCCCCCTGGACCTGGTACTCTACCTGCCTTGGACATGGTACTCTACCTGCCCCCCTGGACATGGTACTCTACCTGCCCCCCTGGACCTGGTACTCTACCTGCTCTGGACCTGGTACTCTACCTGCCCCCCTGGACCTGGTACTCTACCTGCCTTGGACATGGTACACTACCTGCCCCCCTGGACATGGTACTCTACCTGCCCCCCTGGACCTGGTACTCTACCTGCCTTGGACATGGTACTCTACCTGCCCCCCTGGACATGGTACTCTACCTGCCTTGGACATGGTACTCTACCTGCCCCCCTGGACCTGGTACTCTATCTGCTCTGGACCTGGTACTCTACCTGCCCCCCTGGACCTGGTACTCTACCTGCTCTGGACCTGGTACTCTACCTGCCCCCCCTGGACCTGGTACTCTACCTGCCCCCCTGGACATGGTACTCTACCTGCCCCCCTGGACATGGTACTCTACCTGCCCCCCTGGACATGGTACTCTACCTGCCCTTGGACATGGTACTCTACCTGCCCCCCTGGACATGGTACTCTACCTGTCCCCCTGGACATGGTACTCTACCTGCCCCCCTGGACATGGTACTCTACCTGCCCCCCTGGACATGGTACTCTACCTGCCCCCCTGGACATGGTACTCTACCTGCCCCCCTGGACATGGTACTCTACCTGCCCCCCTGGACATGGTACTCTACCTGCCCCCCTGGACATGGTACTCTACCTGCCCCCTGGACATGGTACTCTACCTGCCCCCCTGGACATGGTACTCTACCTGCCCCCCTGGACATGGTACTCTACCTGCCTCGGACATGGTATTCTACCTGCCCCCTGGACATGGTATTCTACCTGCCCCCCTGGACATGGTACTCTACCTGCCCCCCTGGACATGGTACTCTACCTGCCCCCTGGACATGGTACTCTACCTGCCCCCCTGGACATGGTACTCTACCTGCCCCCCTGGACATGGTACTCTACCTGCCCCCCCTGGACATTGTACTCTACCTGCCCCCCTGGACATGGTACTCTACCTGCCCCCCTGGACATGGTACTCTACCTGCCCCCCTGGACATGGTACTCTACCTGCCCCCCTGGACATGGTACTCTACCTGCCTTGGACATGGTACTCTACCTGCCTTGGACATGGTACACTACCTGTCCCTCTGGACATGGTACTCTACCTGCCTTGGACATGGTACTCTACCTGCCTTGGACATGGTACACTACCTGCCCCCCTGGACATGGTACTCTACCTGCCCCCCTGGACCTGGTACTCTACCTGCCTTGGACATGGTACTCTACCTGCCCCCCTGGACATGGTACTCTACCTGCCCCCCTGGACATGGTACTCTACCTGCCTTGGACATGGTACTCTACCTGCCTTGGACATGGTACACTACCTGTCCCTCTGGACATGGTACTCTACCTGCCTTGGACATGGTACTCTACCTGCCTTGGACATGGTACACTACCTGCCCCCCTGGACATGGTACTCTACCTGCCCCCCTGGACCTGGTACTCTACCTGCCTTGGACATGGTACTCTACCTGCCCCCCTGGACATGGTACTCTACCTGCCTTGGACATGGTACTCTACCTGGCCCCCTGGACATGGTACTCTACCTGCCTTGGACATGGTACTCTACCTGCCCCCCTGGACCTGGTACTCTACCTGCTCTGGACCTGGTACTCTACCTGCCCCCCTGGACCTGGTACTCCACCTGCTCTGGACCTGGTACTCTACCTGCCCCCCTGGACCTGGTACTCTACCTGCCTTGGACATGGTACTCTACCTGCCCCCCTGGACATGGTACTCTACCTGCCCCCCTGGACCTGGTACTCTACCTGCCTTGGACATGGTACTCTACCTGCCCCCCTGGACATGGTACTCTACCTGCCTTGGACCTGGTACTCTACCTGCCTTGGACATGTGACTCTACCTGCCTTGGACCTGGTACTCTACCTGCCTTGGACCTGGTACTCTACCTGCCTTGGACCTGGTACTCTACCTGCCCCCTGGACATGGTACTCTACCTGCCTTGGACATGGTACTCTACCTGCCCCCCTGGACCTGGTACTCTACGTGCTCTGGACCTGGTACTACTACCTGCCCCCCTGGACCTGGTACTCTACCTGCCTTGGACATGGTACTCTACCTGCCCCCCTGGACATGGTACTCTACCTGCCTTGGACCTGGTACTCTACCTGCCTTGGACATGGTACTCTACCTGCCTTGGACCTGGTACTCTACCTGCCCCCCTGGACCTGGTACTCTACCTGCCTTGGACATGGTACTCTACCTGCCCCCCTGGACCTGGTACTCTACCTGCTCTGGACCTGGTACTCTACCTGCCCCCCTGGACCTGGTACTCTACCTGCCTTGGACATGGTACTCTACCTGCCCCCCTGGACATGGTACTCTACCTGCCTTGGACCTGGTACTCTACCTGCCTTGGACATGGTACTCTACCTGCCTTGGACCTGGTACTCTACCTGCCCCCCTGGACCTGGTACTCTACCTGCCTTGGACATGGTACTCTACCTGCCCCCCTGGACATGGTACTCTACCTGCCCCCCTGGACCTGGTACTCTACCTGCTCTGGACCTGGTACTCTACCTGCCCCCCTGGACCTGGTACTCTACCTGCCCCCTGGACCTGGTACTCTACCTGCCTTGGACATGGTACTCTACCTGCCCCCTGGACCTGGTACTCTACCTGCCTTGGACATGGTACTCTACCTGCCCCCCCTGGACATGGTACTCTACCTGCCCCCCTGGACCTGGTACTCTACCTGCTCTGGACCTGGTACTCTACCTGCCCCCCTGGACCTGGTACTCTACCTGCTCTGGACCTGGTACTCTACCTGCCCCCCTGGACCTGGTACTCTACCTGCCTTGGACATGGTACTCTACCTGCCCCCCTGGACATTGGACTCTACCTGCCTTGGACCTGGTACTCTACCTGCCTTGGACCTGGTACTCTACCTGCCTTGGACCTGGTACTCTACCTGCCTTGGACCTGGTACTCTACCTGCCTTGGACATGGTACTCTACCTGCCTTGGACATGGTACTCTACCTGCCTTGGACATGGTACTCTACCTGCCTTGGACCTGGTACTCTACCTGCCTTGGACATGGTACTCTACCTGCCTTGGACCTGGTACTCTACCTGCCTTGGACCTGGTACTCTACCTGCCTTGGACATGGTACTCTACCTGCCCTGCCCGGTTCCCGATCATCTGCCCGACCTCGAGGGGCCCCTGCCTGGTTCGACTGTGTGAACATTGTACCTACTCACCTGTGATATTTTGTATTAAATATCACAAACTGTTCCCGGTTTCCCGTGTGTGCTGCATGTGGGTTCTTACACGATCCGTGACACAAACAAACAAACAGACAAACCACCAATTCCGTACATAACTTTTTGAGTTCAATTGCTAACAGACAAACGGAGGCGAAAACAAACAAACATCTAAGAATATAAAAATACCAACATTAAACAGAAAACATGTCCATAAACCCATTAAGAGCAGTAGAAGTGTACCTCCAGCAGGCCGGTGTAGGAGAGGACGGGGAGGTGGAAGCGGGACAGGTTGGTCATGAGGAGGATGTTGGTGAGGACAGACGGACGGACGGGCCTGAAGACCAGAGAGAAGACATACCGGGACCCCTGAGCAGGGAGGACCACTGCACTCTGGTTCTGAACCTGGAGAGACAGTACACAGATGGGTCAATAAGGAACAGGTAAGACAGTACAGAGACTGATCATTAAAAAGTTGGTAGGGGTTAGACAGTACCTAGACAGGGCAGGTCGGGTTAGAAAGGTCATTAAAGAGCAGGTAGGGGTTAGACAGTACAAAGACAGGTCATTAAGGAGCAGGTAGGGGTTAGACAGTACAGAGACAGGTCATTAAGGAGCAGGTAGGGGTTAGACAGTACAGAGACAGGTCATTAAGGAGCAGGTAGGGGTTAGACAGTACAGAGACAGGTCATTAAGGAGCAGGTAGGGGTTAGACAGTACAGAGACAGGTCATTAAGGAGGAGGTAGGGGTTAGACAGTACAAAGACAGGTCATTAAGGAGCAGGTAGGGGTTAGACAGTACAGAGACAGGTCATTAAGGAGCAGGTAGGGGTTAGACAGTACAGAGACAGGTCATTAAGGAGCAGGTAGGGATTAGACAGTACAGAGACAGGTCATTGAGGAGCAGGTAGGGGTTAGACAGTACAGAGACAGGTCATTAAGGAGCAGGTAGGGGTTAGACAGTACAGAGACAGGTCATTAAGGAGCAGGTAGGGGTTAGACAGTACAGAGAGAGGTCATTAAGGAGCAGGTAGGGGTTAGACAGTACAGAGACAGGTCATTGAGGAGCAGGTAGGGGTTAGACAGTACAGAGACAGGTCATTAAGGAGCAGGTAGGGGTTAGACAGTACAGAGACAGGTCATTAAGGAGCAGGTAGGGGTTAGACAGTACAGAGATGGGTCATTAAGGAGCAGGTAGGGGTTAGACAGTACAGAGACAGGTCATTAAGGAGCAGGTTGGGGCTGAACGGTACAGAGACAGGTTATTGAGGAGCATTTAGGGGTTAAACAGGTTGCATAGGCAGGTGAGACAGTTTCCTGGGTCTCACAGTGAACACGGTTGTGGCATTCAGGGATGTGTTGAGGATCTGGACTGGGTAGCTGAAGGTGTTTGTGAGGAAGATGGAGCGAACCACAGGCTCCAGGGGGCTGTTCCTGATGTGAAACAGGGTGGTGGCGTGGTCCAAACCCAGGTAGCTGCAATGAAAGAGAGGAACTACAGCACCTCTGTTCACGTCCGTTTGAGTTTGGGAAATTTTTCATGAACTTGTGAATGACATGAGGCTTGTTGTTTCTGCACCCTCCCTCTGGAACGCCCTCCCCACCCTACCATCTTTCAAACAACCACCCTACCATCCTTCAAACACCCACCCTACCATCCTTCAGACAACCACCCTACCATCCTTCAAACAACCACCCTACCATCCTTCAAACAACCACCCTACCGTCCTTCAAACAACCACCCTACCGTCCTTCAAACAACCACCCTACCGTCCTTCAAACAACCACCCTACCATCCTTCAAACAACCACCCTACCATCCTTCAAACAACCACCCTACCATCCTTCAAACAACCACCCTACCATCCTTTAAACAACCACCCTACCATCCTTCAGACAACCACCCTACCATCCTTTAAACAACCACCCTTCAAACAACCACCCTACCATCCTTCAAACAACCACCCTACCATCCTTCAAACAACCACCCTACCATCCTTCAAACAACCACCCTACCATCCTTCAAACAACCACGCTACCATCCTTCAAACAACCACCCTACCATCCTTCAAACAACCACCCTACCATCCTTCAAACAACCACGCTACCGTCCTTCAAACAGGCTCTCAAAACCCACCTCTTCAAACTTGCTTTCCCCTGCTAAACCCCCCCCCCCCCTCTATCCCACCACTCTACATTTGAAACGATAATCCTCTTTTACTTATCTGTCTTATATCTTATTTTTTGTAAATGTGTAAATATTAAATGATTTCACTGTGTGTGTAATATTACTCTGTAAAGCGCTTTGAGTACTTAGAAAAGCGCGATAAAACTGAATATATTATTATTATCATTGTCATTACAAATAAATGGTAGGCTGTTATTTCACTATCCTATATCAGCCAAAAACAATAACAAATTTTGACTATGTTTGGGAACCAAAAGACAATCTTTAAATTTAGGTTCGTAGATTTTAATTGATTTTCTTAATTACATTTTCCCCGGTAGACAGTCTGTATAATTAATATGATAACAGCAGGTGCTTTCATCGTCCAGAATGCCTAGCAGTTTAGATAACTATATAATTAGATAAGTAGATCATCAGGAGTCTTGCTATAGGAGGGTTGGGCATCTTGCTCAGGGATACATACAGGTAAGGTTGTGGACATTAGAGATCGAACCCAGTACCTGCTAGCTGTTAGCTTACCACTGCACTATACCCCCCCCCCCATTAAGTAAGCCAAGTACTGAGTCCTGACCCTTCCTCTTAGCACTTCTGCGTCTTATTAGCTCTACTGTTAGCCAATTGTTAGCTTTATTGCCAACTCATTGTACCTTTCATTACCTGAGCCCTGGTTCTGCTCTTGGAGGCTTGTTAGGAAGGAAATCTTCTCGACTTCTGGTAACTAATAGTTCTCTTGCCTACCTACAGTATGTTGAATGACCTTATTGTACATGGCTTTGGACCAAAGAGTCTGCTAAGTGACTGTAATGAAATGTAATGTAATTTAATGTAATGTAATGAGTCACTTACCCCACCAGCACGTCGGCTTGGTAAGAGATCTCCAGTGTGAAGGGACCCTGACCCGTCACCTTAATCACCACCTTACCGGACCACTGGGCTGGCCTCGCCGCTTTAGAGGCTGTGGAGGACAGAACACCAAGGAGGTATAGCGTATACTTGCAGATCAGACAGTTACTGTTAACCTCATTGTTAACCTCATTACATCTGAACCGAATACTACTACTAGAAAAAGAACATACCGTCAAAAGTTATGCTGGCTACTTTGGTAGGTCCTCGATGGTACGTCCTCGATGGTCCTCGATGGTCCTCGATTGTAAGTCCTCTCTGGTACGTCCTCAATGGTCCTCGCTGGTGGCCTTTCAGAGTCACCGCCTTGAACTCCACCGAGATCGCTCTGTTTGGTGGCGAGGTTCGTACACTCTGTATGTTCATTTAGGAAAACGTTAGGGAGGAGAACTAGATTAGGACACCAGACAGATGTTGTTTTATGTTTGAACAGGTGAAGTGGTACAAGAGCACCCACTGTGATACGGACATCTTTTGCTCCTGAGTTGAGAAGGAGATTCAAGGTTCTGGGGCGATCTGCAATACGATAAGAGACAAGATAATAAAAGAGAGAGAGAGAGAGAGAGAGAGCCAGGGAGAGAGAGAGAGAGAGATGGATTAGGGGTCTGGAGAGCACCTGGAAGTACAACCACTACCACCATCATCCACTACCACCATTGAGAGCCACTGCTCTGCTAACATAGAATACTTAATGGTTAAATGTAGACCCTTTTACCAACCCAGGGAAATTACAGCCACCAGTATAACGGCGGCTTACATACCTCCAGATGCTAACGCTAAGCTATCTATGAAGGAACTGTACTCTGCTAAACCAACAGCAGAACTCCCACCCAGAGGTAGCCTTTATATACTTTATAGGTAGGCGATTTCAATCATGCCAACTTAAAGACTGTGCTCCCCAAATGTTACCAGCATGTCTCCTGCTCCACAAGAGGAGAGAGAACATTAGACCATGTTTACACCAACAAGGCTGATGCTTACCAAGCCATCCCCCTCCCCACCTTGGACAGAGTGATCATGTCTCTTTGTTCAAGCTGCCTAAGTACACGCCACTCATCAAGCGTGTGAAGCCCACCGTTAGGACAGTCAAAGTGTGGCCTGAGGGAGCAGACTGAGTTGCAGAACCGGTTTCTACACATGGATTGGAGTCTGTTTGCCTCCCAGTCACCCTAGACTCTCACACCGACATCGACTCCTGGCCTCCTCTGTTTTGGATTACATAAACTCCAGCATTGACACTGTCACCCCCCTCAAACAGATCACAACATTCCCCAACCAGATGCCGTGGACGAACAGAGAGGTCCGCCTACTCCTAAAGGCACGTGACGCTGCTTTTAGGTCGGGCGATGCACTGGCCTACTGTTTAACCAGGGCTAATCTGAAAAAGGGCATCAAGGGTTGAAGACTACTTCAACAACTCCCCGATGTAGCAGGGCATCCAGGCCATCACGGATTATAAACCCTCCAACAACCACTGACTCATCCCTCCCTGACAAACGCAATCATTTTTTTGCTCGCTACGACCGGAACAACCCCCGAACTGCCCACCAGGGCTACTCCCATTGACCACTTGTTCCACAAGGCTGTGTGCTGAGCCCTCTCCTCTACTACCTTTTCACCCATGACTGCACACCTGTACATGGTACAAACACCATCATCAAGTTTGCCGACGACACAACAGTGGTGGGCCTCATCAAAAACAATGATGAGGCAGCCTACAGGGAGGAGGTCCAGCACCTAGTGGCGTGGTGCGCTGACAACAACCTGGCCCTCAACAACAAGAAGACCAAGGAGCTGATCGTTGACTTCAGGAAGACCAGAGCTGGTGCACACGCCCCCATCTTCATCAAAGGGGCAGGTTGAGCGTGTCTCCAGCTTCAAATTCCTGGGGGTCCACATCTCCGAGGACACATCTCCTCTCCTGGTCCCTCAACACTGCCTCACTGGTAAAGAAGGCTCACCAGTGTCTCTTCTTCCTGAGGAGACTGAGGAAAGCCCACCTGTCACCTCAGATTCTGGTGAACTTTTACCGGTGTGCTATTGAAAGCATCCTCACCAACTGCATCACAGTGTGGCAGAGGGTGGTGAAAACCGCCCAACGCATCGTTGGACTTCCCCTCCCTGCAATAAACACTACCCACCACAAACGGTGTCTGAGGAAGGCACAAAAAATTGTGGATGACCCCTCTCACCCCAACCATGGACTGTTAGCCCTCCTCCCCTCCGGGAGGCGCTATAGAAACCTTTGTTCCAAGTCAAGCAGGCTTAGGAACAGCTTCTTCCCCTCAGCTGTCATCTCCCTAAACTCTGCACCACAATGACAGCCCCCAGCCCCCCTGCTGCCCCCCCCCTGCTGCCGCCCCCCCCCTGCCCCACACCTCTGCTCAACACCTATAATAATAAATCAATAAATGTGTTTGACTTACTGTAAAAAAATAAAAAATAAACTGTAAAAAAAACTATCACAACTACCTACCTCTCTATAGTTTACATATTTATTAACAGAATACCTGTTAATGTGAACACATTTTTACCGTACCTGCCATATATATTTTAATCTCAAACAACTGTTGATAGACTGCATATCCCTGCTCCTGTATATACATTTATATATGCTATACATTTATATATGCTCACTTGTATATACATTCACATTTATATATATTTATCCTGCTTTCAATAACTGCATACCCCTGATCCCTACCTGTTAAATAATCACTTACCTGTATATACAAATACATATTATTATGCTCATATCCCACTTAATACCCAGTAGAATGTCTTTTAACCTGTAAATTTAAACTGTAAATGATATTACCAGGCACTTTACTGTAACATTTGCACTAAATTATTTTCGCTGTACTGTACTTGTGCTGTGTAATGACAATACATGAATCTAATCTATTCTAATCCTCCTCCTCCTCCTCCTCCACCTCACCACCACCATCATCTTAAGCATCCATCAATACCTTGTGACCGCAGGGTTCCAAAGTCCAGCACCCTGGTGGAGGAGTAGACACCAGGACCTGTACACAACAACCAGCACACATCCACAAGTCTCATCGAGTTCCACCGTAAGCTGTCTAAGGACGCATTAATGATCAACGACCACTAATGTACATTGTCCGATATTGGTAGATACCGTGAAAATGGCATATATGAATGACCAATATTAAATGCTAATCAACTACTAGTTTTTTAATATTTCAATTAATAACACAGCATTTCCATCCCATGTGGCTGTGATTGTTTGGGGGGTCTCGCAAGTGTATATCCTAATGTTGATAACACGCTCTTATCACAGCTACTTAAGCAGGTGACCTGGCAGTACCAAATTGTGTTATTCATCTTGTTAATATGAATACTTGTGAACTGCTCTATTTTTGTGTTTGCGTTCCTCAGTGTTATGCTATTGTCTGCTTCAACAAATGTACACCTTGTAAGTCGCTTTGGATAAAAGCGTCTGCCAAATGCCCTAAATGTAAATGTAAATGTAATGTAAATGTAATGTAAATGTAAATGTAAATGTAAATGGTACCTCATTTACGTTGATGATGTTGCAACAAAAAAAACAATACATTTAATAATAATGGGGGTGTGTGGTTGTTCTCAGCCTCACCTGGCCCCAGTCAGACTGATTAGAGGCTGGTTGAAGCAGCCTCACCTGGCCCCAGTCAGACTGATTAGAGTCTGGTTGAAGCAGCCTCACCTGGCCCCAGTCAGACTGATTAGAGTCTGGTTGAAGCAGCCTCACCTGGCCCCAGTCAGACTGATTAGAGTCTGGTTGAAGCAGCCTCACCTGGCCCCAGTCAGACTGATTAGAGTCTGGTTGAAGCAGCCTCACCTGGCCCCAGTCAGACTGATTAGAGTCTGGTTGAAGCAGCCTCACCTGGCCCCAGTCAGACTGATTAGAGTCTGGTTGTTCTCAGCCTCACCTGGACCCAGTCAGACTGATTAGAGTCTGGTTGAAGCAGCCTCACCTGGCCCCAGTCAGACTGATTAGAGTCTGGTTGAAGCAGCCTCACCTGGCCCCAGTCAGACTGATTAGAGTCTGGTTGAAGCAGCCTCACCTGGCCCCAGTCAGACTGATTAGAGTCTGGTTGAAGCAGCCTCACCTGGCCCCAGTCAGACTGATTAGAGTCTGGTTGAAGCAGCCTCACCTGGCCCCAGTCAGACTGATTAGAGTCTGGTTGTCTCAGCCTCACCTGGCCCCAGTCAGACTGATTAGAGTCTGGTTGAAGCAGCCTCACCTGGCCCCAGTCAGACTGATTAGAGTCTGGTTGAAGCAGCCTCACCTGGCCCCAGTCAGACTGATTAGAGTCTGGTTGAAGCAGCCTCACCTGGCCCCAGTCAGACTGATTAGAGTCTGGTTGAAGCAGCCTCACCTGGCCCCAGTCAGACTGATTAGAGTCTGGTTGAAGCAGCCTCACCTGGCCCCAGTCAGACTGATTAGAGTCTGGTTGAAGCAGCCTCACCTGGCCCCAGTCAGACTGATTAGAGTCTGGTTGAAGCAGCCTCACCTGGCCCCAGTCAGACTGATTAGAGTCTGGTTGAAGCAGCCTCACCTGGCCCCAGTCAGACTGATTAGAGTCTGGTTGAAGCAGCCTCACCTGGCCCCAGTCAGACTGATTAGAGTCTGGTTGAAGCAGCCTCACCTGGCCCCAGTCAGACTGATTAGAGTCTGGTTGAAGCAGCCTCACCTGGCCCCAGTCAGACTGATTAGAGTCTGGTTGAAGCAGCCTCACCTGGCCCCAGTCAGACTGATTAGAGTCTGGTTGAAGCAGCCTCACCTGGCCCCAGTCAGACTGATTAGAGTCTGGTTGAAGCAGCCTCACCTGGCCCCAGTCAGACTGATTAGAGTCTGGTTGAAGCAGCCTCACCTGGCCCCAGTCAGACTGATTAGAGTCTGGTTGAAGCAGCCTCACCTGGCCCCAGTCAGACTGATTAGAGTCTGGTTGAAGCAGCCTCACCTGGCCCCAGTCAGACTGATTAGAGTCTGGTTGAAGCAGCCTCACCTGGCCCCAGTCAGACTGATTAGAGTCTGGTTGAAGCAGCCTCACCTGGCCCCAGTCAGACTGATTAGAGTCTGGTTGAAGCAGCCTCACCTGGCCCCAGTCAGACTGATTAGAGTCTGGTTGAAGCAGCCTCACCTGGCCCCAGTCAGACTGATTAGAGTCTGGTTGAAGCAGCCTCACCTGGCCCCAGTCAGACTGATTAGAGTCTGGTTGAAGCAGCCTCACCTGGCCCCAGTCAGACTGATTAGAGTCTGGTTGAAGCAGCCTCACCTGGCCCCAGTCAGACTGATTAGAGTCTGGTTGAAGCAGCCTCACCTGGCCCCAGTCAGACTGATTAGAGTCTGGTTGAGCAGCCTCACCTGGCCCCAGTCAGACTGATTAGAGTCTGGTTGAAGCAGCCTCACCTGGCCCCAGTCAGACTGATTAGAGTCTGGTTGAAGCAGCCTCACCTGGCCCCAGTCAGACTGATTAGAGTCTGGTTGAAGCAGCCTCACCTGGCCCCAGTCAGACTGATTAGAGTCTGGTTGAAGCAGCCTCACCTGGCCCCAGTCAGACTGATTAGAGTCTGGTTGAAGCAGCCTCACCTGGCCCCAGTCAGACTGATTAGAGTCTGGTTGAAGCAGCCTCACCTGGCCCCAGTCAGACTGATTAGAGTCTGGTTGAAGCAGCCTCACCTGGCCCCAGTCAGACTGATTAGAGTCTGGTTGAAGCAGCCTCACCTGGCCCCAGTCAGACTGATTAGAGTCTGGTTGAAGCAGCCTCACCTGGCCCCAGTCAGACTGATTAGAGTCTGGTTGAAGCAGCCTCACCTGGCCCCAGTCAGACTGATTAGAGTCTGGTTGAAGCAGCCTCACCTGGCCCCAGTCAGACTGATTAGAGTCTGGTTGAAGCAGCCTCACCTGGCCCCAGTCAGACTGATTAGAGTCTGGTTGAAGCAGCCTCACCTGGCCCCAGTCAGACTGATTAGAGTCTGGTTGAAGCAGCCTCACCTGGCCCCAGTCAGACTGATTAGAGTCTGGTTGAAGCAGCCTCACCTGGCCCCAGTCAGACTGATTAGAGTCTGGTTGAAGCAGCCTCACCTGGCCCCAGTCAGACTGATTAGAGTCTGGTTGAAGCAGCCTCACCTGGCCCCAGTCAGACTGATTAGAGTCTGGTTGAAGCAGCCTCACCTGGCCCCAGTCAGACTGATTAGAGTCTGGTTGAAGCAGCCTCACCTGGCCCCAGTCAGACTGATTAGAGTCTGGTTGAAGCAGCCTCACCTGGCCCCAGTCAGACTGATTAGAGTCTGGTTGAAGCAGCCTCACCTGGCCCCAGTCAGACTGATTAGAGTCTGGTTGAAGCAGCCTCACCTGGCCCCAGTCAGACTGATTAGAGTCTGGTTGAAGCAGCCTCACCTGGCCCCAGTCAGACTGATTAGAGTCTGGTTGGAGCAGCCTCACCTGGCCCCAGTCAGACTGATTAGAGTCTGGTTGAAGCAGCCTCACCTGGCCCCAGTCAGACTGATTAGAGTCTGGTTGAAGCAGCCTCACCTGGCCCCAGTCAGACTGATTAGAGTCTGGTTGAAGCAGCCTCACCTGGCCCCAGTCAGACTGATTAGAGTCTGGTTGGAGCAGCCTCACCTGGCCCCAGTCAGACTGATTAGAGTCTGGTTGAAGCAGCCTCACCTGGCCCCAGTCAGACTGATTAGAGTCTGGTTGAAGCAGCCTCACCTGGCCCCAGTCAGACAGATTAGAGTCTGGTTGAAGCAGCCTCACCTGGCCCCAGTCAGACTGATTAGAGTCTGGTTGAAGCAGCCTCACCTGGCCCCAGTCAGACAGATTAGAGTCTGGTTGAAGCTGCCTCATCTGGCCCCAGTCAGACTGATTAGAGTCTGGTTGAAGCAGCCTCACCTGGCCCCAGTCAGATTGATTAGAGTCTGGTTAAAGCAGCCTCACCTGGCCCCAGTCAGACTGATTAGAGTCTGGTTGAAGCAGCCTCACCTGGCCCCAGTCAGACGGATTAGAGTCTGGTTGAAGCAGCCTCATCTGGCCCCAGTCAGACTGATTAGAGTCTGGTTGAAGCTGCCTCATCTGGCCCCAGTCAGACTGATTAGAGTCTGGTTGAAGCAGCCTCACCTGGCCCCAGTCAGACTTATTAGAGTCTGGTTGAAGCAGCCTCATCTGGCCCCAGTCAGACTGATTAGAGTCTGGTTGAAGCAGCCTCACCTGGCCCCAGTCAGACTGATTAGAGTCTGGTTGGAGCAGCCTCACCTGGCCCCAGTCAGACTGATTAGAGTCTGGTTGAAGCAGCCTCACCTGGCCCCAGTCAGACTGATTAGAGTCTGGTTGAAGCAGCCTCACCTGGCCCCAGTCAGACTGATTAGAGTCTGGTTGAAGCAGCCTCACCTGGCCCCAGTCAGACTGATTAGAGTCTGGTTGAAGCAGCCTCACCTGGCCCCAGTCAGACTGATTAGAGTCTGGTTGAAGCAGCCTCACCTGGCCCCAGTCAGACTGATTAGAGTCTGGTTGGAGCAGCCTCACCTGGCCCCAGTCAGACTGATTAGAGTCTGGTTGAAGCAGCCTCACCTGGCCCCAGTCAGACTGATTAGAGTCTGGTTGAAGCAGCCTCACCTGGCCCCAGTCAGACTGATTAGAGTCTGGTTGAAGCAGCCTCACCTGGCCCCAGTCAGACTTATTAGAGTCTGGTTGAAGCAGCCTCATCTGGCCTCAGTCAGACTGATTAGAGTCTGGGGCTGCTGGGTGAGGCTGCACACCTGTGGGTCCGTGGTAATTAAGGCCCACAGGTTAAACCAGCCTTCACCACACACTCAGGAGGAGTGCCAGCATGTACCACCTGCTCTGCTTGTTAACCACTACAAACTTTACAATAAACCTGTTTACTCATCCCTCTGTGTCCTTGTCATATGCAATGGCGTGTGGCAGCATCGTTTACCACACTGGCAGGACCCCCAGTCAATAAATTAACTTGTGGATGTCTAGAGTTAAACTGATAGTTGATATTGTTATTGTCCAAAGGCATCGGGCGGTCTCAAACCTGAGGAAGAGGAGGGCTCCACAGGGAGGACCCCGTCCCGGGGGGAGGCTGCGGTTCTGACCCGGAGAAAAAGCGTGTTGCTCTCTGTGGCGAGAGACCCCACACTGGCTCTCTCTCTCGGCTTAAAGGGGAGGAGATCCTGTACAGAGGAGCGATGACATCGTGTTTAAAAGCTCCTCTTTTGAGACAAAATTGGACGAGAAAACCTTTGTAACCTTATTCAAGAGTTATTTGACAACATTGTCAATCAGAATTGAATATGCAGGAATTTAAATATGATAGGAAATGTTATATTATATATTTAAGGAATAAAGCACTTTTGTAGAGATCCAAAGACAAAATACTGAAAATGAATAAAAAAAACAAATGAATATTGTGTATATATATCTATATATCTATATATCTATATATATCTATATATATCTATATGTATATCTATATATATCTATATATATATCTATATATATCTATATATAGATATATATCTATATATATCTATATATATCTATATATATCTATAGCTCCTTCCAGGAACAAAACATAAAAGAGGGAAAGCGTACCCATAAGTGGTCCGTGTGAGGGTGTTGACCTGTGGGCAGCTCTAGGTGTAAGTCTCCTCCACTGGAGCTGACCTCCACTACCTGGTGAAACATAAAACACCAACCACCCCATTCAATCACATTGTAGACCAGAGGGTGAGGGTTAGGGTGCAACATATATGTGTGTTTGTGTATGTAAAGGTATACAGTGACGGAAATAATTATTTGATCCATTGTCGATTTTGTAAGTTTGCCCACTTACAAAGAAATGAACGGTCTATCATTTTAATGGTAGGTTTATTTTAACAGTGAGAGACAGAATATCAAAAACAATCCAGAAATTGACATCATATAATAGTTATAAATTGATTTGCATTTGATTGAGTGAAATAAGTATTTGATCCCCTTGCAAAACATGACTTAGTACTTGGTGGAGAAACCCTTGTTGGCCAGCACAGAGGTCAGACGTTTCACCACGTTTGTAGTTGGTCACCAGGTTTGCGCACATCTCAGGAGGGATTTTGGTCCACTCCTCTTTGCAGATCCTCTCCAAATCCTTAAGGTTTCGAGGCTGATGCTTGGCAACTCGAAGCTTCAGCTCCCTCTATGGGATTAAGGTCCTGAGATTGGCTAGGCCACTCCATCACCTTAATGTGCTTCTTCTTTAGCCACTCTTTTGTTACCTTGGCCGTATGTTTTGTGTCATTGTCGTGCTGGAAGACCCATCCACGACCCATTTTCAGTGTCCTGGCTGAGGGAAGGAGGTTATCGGCCAAGATTTTACGGTACATGCCCTGTCCATCCTCCCCT
>CM051004.1:152500-180000 GCA_027704905.1 Muraenolepis orangiensis
TGCAGTGAACTGACATGATCACAATGGATTGCACTGTGATGGTAGACCATGGGGACAGACCAGCAGTTAATCAACTCACCAAACTGGCTCAACAAGCAGGGTAGGTGAACAAGAGATGGCCCCTCCTTACACAGATTCATTTCATATTGGGACTGCAGCCAACCTCAAGAGTAGATCCACTGCAACACACAGACCAGCTGTGTGAAGCCCTGTGTGCACCCTTAATGGTGCTCAAATGTAGTCAACTTCCGATTGTTTAGTCATTTAGTCACTCATCTTATAGGCCAATATTTATTGCTATCCACTATACACGGTGCATAGCGAATCAGGCTATGGTAATGACAAAGCTGCAGGTGCTAACCATAGCTGCTAGCTATGAATGCAAGGTGCTAGTTGTATCTACCAGCTGTGAATACTAGTATCTGCTAGTCATAGATTCTAGGTGTAGGTGCTAGCCATAAATGTTAACTGTAGATGCTAGCTGTAGATGCTAGCCGTATATGCTAGCTGTATGCTCTTAGCTATATACTAGCTGTAGCTGCAGGTGCAAGCTGTAGCTCCTAGCTGTCGAGACAGTTAACAAGACAGATTAGCGGGGAGTTTAGGTGTAGTGCTCCCCTGATAGAAATGTAAACATCGTCGACAGTACCTGCAGTACCTTGAGCTAATAAGGCCCTTAACCCCTACCTGCTTGAAATGTTTGAATTTCAAGAAAAATGTCTGAAGTTATTGATTGTCCATCCTGACCCCCAGGGGGGGTGGGGCAAGGGGCGGACCTGTTCAGGTAACACCCGGCGACAATGCGGCACAACGTACCGAAGCACCGCCATGCAAGTAATGTGTTGTGGAATTCAAATGGTATGGCGCTATTTGTGACAGCCAGAACCTGGAAGAGAGAGATTTACTGGATGTGTCATCTCGTATTGTGACAAGCTCATGAAGACAATGTTTGCTCAATTGTTCTCTTTGAACAATGCTCTTGGAGGCTTGTGAGGAAATGCACTTTTGACTTCTGGTGGTAGTTCTCTTGCCAACCTACAGTATGTTGAATGACCTTATTGTAAGTCGCTCTGGACAAAAGGGTCTGCTAAATGACTAATGTAAGGTAAAGACACAGTGCAGATGAAATAATGGTGGTCTTGTTCTATTCAGGCATTATGGGTATGGGCAGTTGAGGTGGTTCATCTAGTAAGGATGCTTCCTCGTCAAGTCAAGTCAAATCAAGTTTATTGTCACTTCACAGTTAAGTATAAAGCAGTGAGTGAAAATCTTCTTTGCAATACCTGACGACAGACAGCAGTTATAAAAATAAGATAAGATAAAAACAGAACAAAACTGTATAAAGTTAAATATATAAAAGTAAAAATGCAATTTATAAAATGCAATATATCGGCACAGAAAAAGAGCAATATGTATATATAAATCAATGTAATAAAATATACATTGTTATATGCTATACGCCCTTATTCAGCAGCCTGATGGCCTGACTGTGGAAGCTATCTCTAAGCCTATTTGTGCGGCACTTGATACTGCGGTATCGCCTGCCTGATGGTAAAAGTGAATACAGTTTGTGGCTGGGGTGGGCATTGTCTTTTATGATGCGTTTGGCCTTGGCCACGCACCGCTGGTTGTATATATCCAGGAGGGAGGGGAGCTCACCTCGATATACTGGGCCGTCCGCACCACCCTTTGAAGCGCTCTGCGCTCGAGTGCGGTGCAGTTCCCGTACCAGGCAGTGATACATCCTGTAAGAACTCTCGATTGTCCCGGTGTAGAATGTTCTCAGAATGCGGGGGCCCATGCTGAATTTTCTCAGATGTCTGAGGAAATACAGGCGTTGTTGGGCCCTTTTCACCACGTGTGTGGTGTGCGTGGACCATGTGAGGTCCTCGGAGATGTGCACAGCGAGGAACATGAAGCTGCTGACCCTCTCTACTGCAACACCGTCGATGGAGATAAGGCCGTGTTCTCCTCTCTGCTTCCTGTAGTCCACGATCAGCTCCTTGGTCTTCTTGACGTTGAGGGCGAGGCTGTTCTCCTGGCATCACTGCTCCAGCAATCCAACCTCCTCCCTGTAGGCTGTCTCGTCGTCGCCGGCGATCAGGCCCATCACGGTCGTGTCGTCAGCAAACTTGACGATGACGTTGGAGCTGTGCATAGCCATGCAGTCGTGGGTGTAGAGGAGAGGGCTCAGCACGCATCCCTGGGGGGCTCCCATGTTGAGGGTCAGTGGCTCTGAGGTGGTGCTGCCCATCCTCTCCACCTGGCGGCGGTCCGACAGGAGGTCCAGTATCCAGCTGCACGTGGATGGGGGCATGCCTAGACCTCTAAGCTTGGTGTCGAGCTTGGCAGGAACTATCATGTTGAACGCTGAGCTGTAGTCCACAAACAGCATTCACACATAACAGTTCTTTCTCTCCAGGTGGGAAAGGGCAGTGTGGAGGGCCATGGCAATTGCGTCGTCCGTGGATCTGTTTTGACAATATGCAAATTGCCATGGGTCCAGCGTGGCAGGTAACACGGGGCAAATAAAGTCCTTGACCAACCTCTCGAAGCATTTGCTGACAATCGAGGTGAGGGCTACAGGTCTATAGTCATTCAGGCATGTTACCGGACAGGCACGATGGTGGATATAGACTGCGGGAACAACAGCCTGGGCCAGGGAGAGGTTGAAGATGTCTGCAAAGACTCCGGTCTGCGCATGCTCTGAGGACGCGGCCCGGGATGTCGTCGGGGCCTGCCGCCTTACGGATGTTCAACCGCTTGAAGGTGCGGCGCACATCCGCCTCCGAGATGCTCAGCAGGCTGGTCTCCTCAGGCGGTGCTGGCTTCGGCGGGCTGCCGTTCAGCAAAAAAGTATTTAGCTCTCCTGGGAGGGAGGTAGAGGAGTTCTCTACACAACTGGTTCTCCCTCTGAAGTTCGTTATCGTCTGTAGCCCCTGCCACATAACCCTCGCGCCGTGGCTCTTGAATTTCTCCTCCACTCTGTCCTTTTACTCCCGCTTGGCAGTGACGATGGTCTTACGGAGGTCGTAACGGGCTCTCGTATATTCCTCCATATTCCCGGAGCCAAAGACGGCGTTACGCGCATGGAAGGCAGTGCGAACATCGCCGTTAATCCACGGTTTCTGGTTGGGATATATCCAAACCGACTTGGTCGGAACAACGTCATCTATGCAGTTCTTGATGAACCCGGTGACCGAGGACGCGTACTCGTTGATGTTATTGATGACTGTGCCAGTCAGCGTGATCAAAACAATCCTGCAGCATAGAGTCCGATTGGTCCAACCAGCATTGGACCTCCCTCACAGCGATCGGTTGCTGCTTCAGGCTCTGCCTATAGGCGGGGAGTAGCTGAATAGAGCGGTGGTCTGATTTGCCAAACGGTGGGCGGAGGAGGGCCTTGTAGCCATCATGGATGGGAGTGTAGCAGTGGTCGAGGATCCGCTCACCCCGTATGTTGCTCGTTATGTGTTGGTAGAACTTCAGGAGAACCTTCTTCAGGTTCGCCTTGTTGAAGTCCCCCGCCACGATGAGAGCAGCCTCGGGGTGTGCCGACTCCTGTTCGCTGATAGCCCCATACAGTTCCTTCAGCGCTGTGTCCGTGTTGGCTTGTGGGGGAATGTAAACAGCGGTCACGGTTACCGCTGTAAACTCCAGAGGTAGCCAGTATGGACGGCACATAAGCATCAGGTACTCCAGGTCCGGGGAACAGAAAGACTTGAGGGGATGTACATGACTTTGGTTGCACCAAGATCTGTTTATCATGAGACATACCCCCCCTCCGCGATTTTTACCGGAGAGAGCCTTTGTTCTGTCCGCCCGGTGGACGGAAAATCCCGGCGGCTCGATAGCTGCGTCGGTAACCCCCTCCGACATCCATGTCTCCGTAAGGCAGATGATACAATTGTCCTTAGTTTCCCGGTGGAATTGAATACGAGCGTGCAGCTCGCTTAACTCATTGTCCAGAGACTGTACATTAGCCAGTAGAATGGTGGGTAGTGGGGGGCGATCGGATCGACATCTCAGCCTGACTAGCACGCCGGCTTGCTTCCCTCACTTCTTCCTGCGACGCTTGCATGTAATCGTGCCCAAGATGGTCGGAGATAATCCAGCTGTGACTTTGGGCGGCGAGCAACTGTCGATCTGATCTCCAGAAGTGTGCAAATGTCATAAATGAACGTGCTGCTAACTTTCTGAACAAAGATAGTCGCAATAAAAATAATAAATAACAAAAAACTGCGTCGTCGTGCGGGAGCTCGCAACACGGCAGCCATCTCGTACGACGCCATACTCCTATCACCGCCTCCCGAGGGAGGTTTTCCAGGCACATTTCCCCAGCTGGGAAGAGACCACGGGGCAGACCAAGGTACAGCTGGGAGGAGACCACGGGGCAGACCAAGGATCAGCTGGGAGGAGACCACGGGGCAGACCAAGGTACAGGTGGGGGGAGACCACGGGGCAGACCAAGGATCAGCTGGGAGGAGACCCGGGGCAGACCAAGGTACAGGTGGGAGGAGACCTCGGGGCAGACCAAGGTACAGCTGGGAGGAGACCACGGGGCAGACCAAGGTACAGGTGGGGGGTGACCACGGGGCAGACCAAGGTACAGGTGGGGGATTACATCTCCACACTGGCCTGGGAATGCCTCAGGATCCCCCAGTCAGAGCTAGTCGATGTTGCCAGGGAGAGGGAAGTTTGGAGTCCCCTGCTGGAGCTGCTACCTCTGCGACCCGACCCCAAGATAAGTGGTAGAAGATGGATGGATGTGTGAGTAAGAAACGCCCTATTGGGATTATTTGGTTGCCGATACTCCACCATGTTAAGACGGCTCTCAAGAGAGTTGTAGTACTGCAATCAATGAAAATCATAATAATAGTAATCAGAGAATGTCGAACAGATATAAATGCAACAATGTCACCCCCTAATGGCAGATCGTAGATTTGATCGTGATTAATTACATAGTAAGGTCTAAACTGTTGCTGATAATAATATAATAATAATTAACATTCCAAATATTCCAATGCTTCCAAAATGGTGGTGGTCGTTGATGTGACGCCACGATGTACAAGCCTTGTATCCCATTGAACACTAGCAGGAACACAGTTTTTGGGCACTCAGTTCGCTAGACCTCCAGCAGAGGGCAGCAGATTGCAGCAGCGTAACAATGAAATCATAGACAAGTGACGCTTCAAAGTGTTGCTGATGAGAGGGTAAAAAGGCCTACCTTTTTTTGTATTCTTTTATTTTTTTTATTGAATAAAGATGTATTTCTGCTCATAGGAGTATCTAGACACATAATTCAATGTCAAATGTTTGATCCCTGTTTGCTTCAAACACTCACTCCTTCTCCCCCTACTCACAGAGCTGGGAACCAACTGGATCTTGTCTTCACAAGGTCTTGTACCACCTCGGCGATCTCTGTCACACCCCTCCCTGTCTCTGATCACCATTTTGTTGCTTTCTCTCTACCTCTGAAATCTCCCACCTCCCTACCCACTACTCCCCACATTGTCACCTTCCGTAGTAACCTGAAAACTCTCTCTCCCTCTTCTCGCTCCGCATCTGTCCTCTCCTCACTAACATCCCCCCAACAATTCTCTCTATTGTCGGTAGAGGAAGCCTCCTCCACTCTGACTTCCTCTCTCTCCTCCTCCTTCGACTCTCTGTCCTCTCACCTCCAGACCAGCACGAGCCTCTCCTCCACCTCCTTGGCTGTCCGAACCTCTGCGGGCTCGTAGAGCAGAGCTGCGGGTAGCTGAGAGAAAATGGGGGAAATCTGACTCTTCTGATGATCTTGCTCACTACCTCCGTCTCAACTCTTCTGCCTCTAACCCCAGGAAACCTTTCTCCATGTTCTCTTCCCTCCTCAACCTGGACTGTCACCTTCTTTACGAAGAAGGTGAACGACATTACCTCCTCCTTCACCCCCACCGCTTTCCTCCCTCCCTCTTTTCCCACCCCCGCTAACCTTACCTGTTTCAACCCCCTCTCCCCTGATGAAGTTAACAAACTTGTGACATCTAACCACCCTACCACCTGCCCCCTTGACCCAATCCCTTCCTCTCTTCTCCAGGACATCTCGGGCGATATCCTTCCCTTCCTTACCTCCCTAATTAACACCCCCCTTGATGCAGGCCTGTTTCCGGCGGCCTTCAAGACTGCCAGAATCAAGCCGCTCCTCAAGAAACCATCCCTGGACACCACTGATGTCCAAAACTACAGACCGATCTCTCCTATTATTCCTGTCCAAAACCCTTGAACGTGCTGTCTCCTCACAACTTTCATCCTATCTCTCCCAGAACAACCTACTAGACCCTCACCAGTCAGGCTTCAAGGCTGCGCACTCCACGGAGACTCTTCGTGATGCCAGAAGCTCGTCCCTCTCATCAGTACTGATCCTTCTCGACCTGTCCGCGGCGTTCGACACAGCGAACCACCAGATCCTTCTCTCCACTCTCGCCGAGCTTGGAATCGCTGGAACTGCGCTATCCTGGTTCACCTCCTACCTCACAGATCGCACTTATCAGGTCACATGGAACGGTTCCCTGTCCAGACCCTGCACCCGGGACACCGGAGTCCCCCAAGGCTCAGTATTGGGACCCCTTCTGTTTTCTCTTTACACTAAATCTCTAGGCTCTGTAATCACATCTCATGGCTTCTCCTATCACTGCTATGCAGATGACACTCAACTGTTTCTCTCCTTTCCCCCCTCAGAAACCCAAATCGCAACACGCATCTCTAAATGCCTGGCCGACATCAGCAGATGGACAGCCACCAACCACCTGAAGCTCAACCTTGACAAGACTGAGCTCCTCTTCATACCGGGGAAAGACTGCCCTCAGATGGACCTACTGGTCACCATCGAGAACACCCAAGTCTCCCCCTCAACCACAACAAGAGACCTTGGTGTGGTGCTAGATGACCAGCTGTCCTGCAATGGCAACGTCAATGCGGTGGCCCGATCTTGCAGAATTGCCCTCTACAACATCCGCAGGATCCGGCCCTTCCTCACACGTGAAGCGGCACAGATCCTGGTCCAAGCGCTCGTCATCACCCGCCTCGACTACTGCAACTCTCTCCTGGCGGGACTCCCCGCCTCTGCAACCAAGCCCCTCCAACGCATCCAGAACGCAGCAGCACGCCTGGTATTCAACCTACCAAAATTCTCCCACTTGACCCCTCTCTTCCGCGATCTCCACTGGCTTCCGGTAAATGCTCGCATCAAGTTCAAGACTCTGGTACTGACCTTCAGGGCAGTCAATGGAACTGCCCCAACCTACCTCCAAACGTTGGTCAAGCCCTACATCCCAGCCAGAGCGCTCCGCTCAACTTCTGCCAGGCGACTTGTTCGACCTTCACTGAAAACAACCAAGCATCGCTCTTCCAAGACCCAGCTCTTCACAGCTCTGGCTCCACAGTGGTGGAATGAACTCCCGTCTCATGTCAGGACGGCAGAGTCCCTCGCCAGCTTCCGCAGGAGACTCAAGACCCACCTGTTCAGAGTCCACCTGGACTCTCCATGAACCCTCCTTCTCCTTTGTGAACCCCTAACTTGCTTAAGTCCTGACATTAATAGCTCTTAGCATGTTGTATATTCTAGCAAATGTATATCCTTAATGTTGATAACACGCTCTTATCACAGCTACTTAAGCAGGTGACCTGGCAGTACCAAATAGTGTTATTCATCTTGTTAATATGAATGCTTGTGAACTGCTCTATTTTTATGTTTGCGTACCTCAGCGTTATGCTATTGTCTACTTCAACAAATGTACTCCTTGTAAGTCGCTTTGGATAAAAGTGTCTGCCAAATGTCCTAAATGTAAATATGCATTCTCTTGACTACCTATGCCGAATGCACTTTGCACCGAATGCACTTTGTAAGTTGTAAGTTGAGTTGCTTTGGACAAAAGTACTGTAATATTAGGAAATCTAAATTCAAGTCAAGTCAATTGTATTTGTATAGCCCTTAATCACAGTTACAGTCTCAAAGGGCTTCACATGCCACATGTTTACAACACCCCCCAAGAAAAAACTCCATATTACGTAGGAAGAAATCTTGAGAAGGAACGGAGAGTGGAAGGGATCCCTCCTTCAGGGAGGAATCAGGAGTGCAATGGGTGCCATAAGTGACTTATAGTAATGTACATAGTAAAGTACAAAAAATAATAATAATGATAATATACATATAATATACACAATATACAAATATTAAAATGAGAATATAATTTGTGTGTGGTGCTGGCCGGTATCCTTCAGGTGGGAATCACAGTGGAACACTGGAGAACAGAAGCAGACTGCGGTATGGTTAGATGGGGTAGGGTGGACATGGAACATGTAGAGAACCTCTAGTCTAGTACCTATCAGTCTGATGGTTAGATGGGGAAGGTGGACATGGAACATGTAGAGAACCTCTAGTCTAGTACCTATCAGTCTGATGGTTAGATGGGGTAGGGTGGACATGGAACATGTAGAGAACCTCTAGTCTAGTACATATCGGCAGCAGGGGTAGGCTAGTGCTGGCTAACGGGTCGATTTAGCTGTAATGAGAGCTGAGGGGCACTCCTAGGTGCCAAACGACAATGTAAAAAGGTAGGTTTTAAGTTTATATTTAAATATTTCAACAGAGTCTGCTTCCCTGATTACAGGTGGCTGACTGTTCCACAAATAGGGCTTGATAGAAGGCCGGCTCCTAAAGTCCGGAGGGGCCGAGAAGGACAATAGGGAACAATAAGGTCCTTCAGGTATGAGGGTGCTAATCCGTGTAGGATTTTATAAGTAAGTAGTAGCACCTTGAAATCTGACCTCACATTCACTGGAAGCCAGTGGAGCGAGGACAGAATTGGAGTAATGTGGTCAAACTTTCTGGTCCTAGTCAAAAGTCTAGCAGCAGCGTTCTGCACAAGCTGGAGGCTTTTCGTAGCAGAGTTCGGTAACCCAGAAAACAGTGCATTACAGTAATCTAGTCTAGACGATATAAACGCGTGGATGAGTGTCTCTGCATCCGCGGCAGACAGCATTGGTCGTATTCTAGCAATGTTTCTAAGATGGAAACATTCATACATTTTACATGTTGATTGAAAGATAGCATCGGGTCGAACAGGACACCAAGATTTTTCACACGAGCTTTGGGCCACAGTAGAGCCCTCAAACAATGCATACAAAATGCATACAAATACAGCGTTCTCCATCTCTCGCACTTGCTTGCTGGCGGAGGAGACTCTGGTGGTTGCCACAGCAACACCATCATTTGATTCCAGAGTCGTGTGCACGGCTCTGGCACGTCTTTGCTGATTGGAGTAGACCCTGAGCCAATGTCAAGAGGCGCGTGGTGAGAATATTACCGTTGTTTTCTGATGAGCGAGCGGAAGGCATCTGGTGAAGAGGGCACACACTCGCCGCCATGGACACTTGACATGGGAATTGGCTGAGAGACGTGACCGCACGCCAACCCTCGCCTCTTTGAACTGTCGTTGTTTGTCGACAAAACACACATAGATAAGTCATAATACAGTCTAGAACTACTTTAAGCTACTACACGTCTGCACCTTAGCATGTATAGTGGAACAAAGTGGAAATCATCCAAAGAAAAATAATCACTGGCTGTGTCCGAAATAACTCACTGTAGAGTGAGTTTGCCATTTTATATGCAATGTATAGTGAGAATTATTATACCCTATATAGTGCACTCATCGTATCCCACAATGCATCATAGAAAGTAGTGTACAACCAATGGTGACTTACCATAGAGACATTATTGAGACCATCATGCATTGTGCTGACACGTAGTGTCCGAAATAGTTTTTTCATTTTGCAGATGAGCTCACTACCACTATCACTACTATAGTTCTCTACATTGAACTCCCAAGAGCAAGAGCAGAGAACGAAGGAATGATGTCAGTGTGGAAAAGGGCTGGAACTTTAGTGATTGGATGAATCATCTGTCTATCACAGGCTTACTTCAACCAATCAGATCAAAGAACCATATGTTGTAGTAGAGCGAAAAGCCTTCTGTGCCGCTCTTTGCTCTTCTTTTAATGAAGACATACTCTCTGGTTCAGAAAAGAACAGATAAGCATCTAGGTAAACCTCTTCAGGAGCCGCCAGTGTTGTTGCCAACGGCAGGTTGTTGTTTTCGACCACGGCCGTAGCTGTCAGTAGTTCTTCATAGGACGCCAATTGGTCCGAAAATCACGGTTGTTTTGGCCAGAAGCGGATAACTTGAAGCCTGGCAAGATGGATTCTCATGTGAACGTGATCTCGCACATCCAGCTGCCTGGCGAGGTAAACAACAGCCTGGGCCCCAAGCTACCAATCCACCACACCCTGTCACCCTCCTCATCAAATCCAATCACCACATTAAGATTTGATTTGGACAAGATGGGGAAATCCGAACAAATGTTTGAACCACCCACACACATATCAAGATGGAGGGTATAGTACCGCAGTGCATTCTGGGAAGGTTCAGGGTTTGGAGAGAACTCGGCGACCACTCTCCTTCTACTAGTGCATTAAAAAGGCTTTTCACTGGATCTGATATTCAGCCACCACCAGGACACGAGAGAGAGAGAGAGAGAGAGAGAGAGAGAGAGAGAGAGAGAGAGAGAGAGAGAGAGAGAGAGAGAGAGAGAGAGAGAGAGAGAGAGAGAGAGAGAGAGAGAGAGAGAGAGAGAGAGAGGTCATTGTGACAATGCACCATGTTTACGCGCTATTGGCACCAGACGCTAACAAGGAAATGGGTCCTTGAAGAAAAAGACCAAGAAATTAAGAGATGGCTTCTTTTCTTTGTATTATGTCTGAAGACAAACGCGGGAATTCCTTAAATAGGCCAATTTGCCTAATTGGTTGGTTGAAATTATGCTTGTGGAAAAAGCTACTGAAGTCAATTTTTAGGAAAAGCAATCAGTTATTAAATGTCCACCTTAGCATGAATGGCTATGAGTTAAACCAATGTGTGTTATTTCTTAGTGATTCTTCAACTGAATGTCAGATATAAACACTCGTCTTGTTCCTGTTGTGTAGCTCTATATTTCACAAGACACATTATAACACCCTTTCTAGTTGCCTATATCTAGCATCTATCCATGGCTGTCCTATTTCTGTCCTAAGTCTTTTTTTGGCTGTTAGAATCTCCTTTCTGCTTAAGCTACTCTGAAGTACTGCAACAGGTTGTTAAATGTCCCCTCATGTGATCAACAACCACACACCTTCAGCACAACTTGTACCTATATGAGCACCTAGTCAACTTAGAATCGGACTGAGTGAATAGACTACAAACCAGCAGTCTATTGTTTTAGCAGAGGTTAGGGTGTTCCTACTCCCCAATGACCACAGCTTAACCCTTAGACTCCAGAACCCCTGGCCATACAAGATGCCTTAAGTCTAACCCTACCTGCTCCTCGATGACCTGCATTCATTGTTAGGTCACTTCAGATGCAAAGCGCCTAATAAATGAGAAATCAGAAAAGACTGACAACGTAGAAGCACAGACCCCGGTGAAGCAGCACCTCTCTCATAATACAGGAAGAAGAAGAAGAAGAAGAAGAAGAAGAAGAAGAAGAAGAAGAAGAAGAAGGAGGAAGACAATGTGGTAAACAGAGCGAATGGTTGCTGTAAGTCACCGTCCCAGTAGGAGCATTAGAGCTCAGCTCTAAGCTGGGATTAGCGACAGCAGACCGTGGCTCACTGTGGATTGTCCTTAACCTCGGGGGGGGAGGGGGTTAGGGTTAGGGGGGGGGGGTGTCCAAGAGATGGAGACATTTAGATCAAGGGCCCACACAGCGACTAACACTGATTCTCCCATTCTGCCCTAATCACTGAAATTGCTCATCAAGTTTCCAGCCTGCCCCTTCAGAGGCCTAAGGAGTACCCTAGGGGTAACTGTTGTTTATAACTAAAGAGCTAAATTATTATTGGCCTGTTGGAAAATGATGTTCGCTTGACAAATAAAGATACTTAAAATATAGGCATCTAGGTTTTTGTTTGACATATTTTATGACCTATTTAAATAACAATTGAAATAATAATGTAAGGGGAGGGTGTGGTTAGTTCGGGTAAGATTGATGATGTTTTTTTGTTGTATTTTTTTCACTTGTTGAAACAAGCCAGATGTTAGAGAGCCAACAATACATTGTATTACATTTGAATCTAATTAAAATAAGGTGTTGGCGACTTTTGTTTGTTCAACAAACATGGTTTCGCTGAGTGTTTTATATTTAAATAGTACTTATTTGTATTACTTAACTGATGTGAGTCCCTAATTGTGCCTTCTATTTCCATTAGAACTCACTTCCCGTTGCATGAGAGGGCGGGACTTCCGACAGATGGCTCTCCCGTTTTCTGTTTCGGATATTGCTTTGTCAAATGTCCATCAAAAACTCCATATGTATTATCGTTGTCTTTTTGGTTGTAATTCTTGTCTTGTTTTTAATCTTTTTTCTGTATTATAGGTCTGTCCTGTAGGTCTACACAGTTCATAATGAATAAAGAAATAACCAGTAGACTGTAGGACCCCCTTAGCCTACTGTGGCCGGAAGTGTGTTGGGACTCCTCCCCCCGCAGCAGAGCTGTCCAGGACCCAGTGCTGAATATCAACTGACCCAACGGCTCACAGATGGACAGTTGGACTAAATAAAACAAGAACTATCGACATATTTCATATTTCACATTTCATATTTCACACACAAAAAGAAGACAACTGTTGGATGGTGACGTGATGGAGTCACGCAGCGGCCGCCTCGGAGGAACCACCTGTCAGATGGACTCGATATATATAATATATATATAATATATATAATATATATAATGTCGGTGTGAGGACACTTCGCTCAGGTCGGTGCAGCATGTTGGTTTGTTTCCTCTTGTTTTTTGATTTATTAACATGAATTTAAGTTAATAAAAAAGCTTCTAAAGTAAAGTTGTCAACCTAAGGTTGTTTCAAAGGAATAACGAATGAAGCTCGTCAGACGGAGGGAGTGATACAGATACAGAACCAGCGCTTAAATGTCATTGTAAATTGTTAATTAAATGTCATTCATGATCCAGAATTAAAGATGCATAGTGAGCATATCAAGATCTTCAAGGTAAAGTTCAATGCAATGCCTTAAACATACAATGTATGTGTGAACATACTTTAAAAAAAATTCAACTCCGAATAAACACACACCTTTGGACACACTAAATAAACACACATTTCGTTAGTGTGAGGTAACACTAACACACACACAAACACGACTACACCAAAACATGAAGATACACCTCTATATCATAATTGTAATTGATTCATATTAAAAATGAGAATTAATATCAATGGAGCATATAGGTTTCTAGTCCAGTTGATTATTGTCTAAATCAGTGTTCTCAGAGAGCTGGAGAAAGCTGTTTGGTCCGGAGCTCCAGGTCCTAAATGAGAGTATTAGGCTAATCTCCACGTGTCTCCGCCTCGACACCTGAGAGCAGAACTATACACAGGTCTTTGAGCAAAGGATAGCTTCTTATTATTCTTGTATAGTTTCGTTTTTCATTTCTCAAAATTTCTGAGACTTTCATGATAGGATGTGGCATCCATAAAGATGACTTTTATCCATAAAGATTCGATAATGCTTGTCTGTAGTACCATGTTATGCATATTTATATTATATAATATATATATTATATATATATTTAAGTACATTTAATACATGTGATGAAGGGTTGGGGTTAGTGGGGGTTAGTGGACATCTTGATCAAAGGACACATACAGGTAGATTACACATTGGGGTTTGAAAACTGCCAAGGAGTCAAACATATTGCTAATTCATGACATTCAAGATTCAAGATTTTAAATTGCCATATGGAACAAGTACAATGGAAAGCTTTCTCCCATTCCCTTCTGAAGTATGAATTTCCTAATTTAACACTATGTACTATACTTATACATATATATACTTATATAATACAACACATAATATGCACATCAATTGCTGCTCCAGAGCCATAAGGGAACTGAATACTGACACTGACTGTTGTAGGTGACAGCAAACTTTAAATCTCTTAATTTTTATAGCTTTAACATTTTTTGCTTGTTTGTTTAGATTTTAAAAAGTTTGTGTAGTTGATCAATTATTTTTATTTTCTAAACTGCTGTTGTGTGAAAGAGTGCACTGAGGATGGCTACACCATTTTGTTGAACTTGTGCATGACAATAAAGGCATTGTACTATTCTACTTTTTAATTTCATATTTCTATTGTCTTTAAAAAAATACTAATACAGTGTTTTATACATTTGCACATGGATGGTGATGTGGGGGGAGACCCTGTAGTGGAGGTTTAAGATGGGCTAATGGACCACACGGGGCTGCCCTAGTTATTTATACCCGCCGCTCCAACCTCTGATCCTGTTTGCTTAAGGACATAATCAGCCGGTATATTTAGGAGCCATGCTTTGGAAGACTGGTTTTCACTTTGCAAACATACTACAGTGAATGTTACCATGGTATGTTACTTTACCTAAACATTTAAAAGTCAAATCTACTGTTTAATCTCATTTTATACTCAGTCAGAGTTAATGCACAGTGTTTAACTTAAAGTGTGGTACTTAGTACCACACACCATAGTAGTGATATGTTCGACGAGGTAAGATTTAAGTGACCTTTACGAAGATTAACAAATGTATGTAAAATCTGTAAGGTTCCCGCTAAGCAATACGGCACTACATTAAGAACATATTGCATCTAATCTCTCCACCCAAACAATAATGGAGTGGTACCTTTAGAATTAGTTGTTTTAGTTTTACTCTCACCTGACTTGTGTTTCAGCCGCGCTGGAGAAGAAAGCATGGCAAAGATCTGTACAGACCAGTCGTATTCGGCGGGGCTACGGCTGTCCAACCGCACTGCCGACGATGACCTCACCGCCGTCGAAAACGGAGACAGCAGGTTGGATGTCAATACATCTGTCAGTAGTCAAAGAAGTGTAGTCGAAAGGTCACCAGCCATAGTCTGCCACCAACACCCAATAGTCTGGATGTGCCTGGATCCGGATCAGGATCTGTGCCAAAATCTAAGCAACTGTTCCTTGGCCCATAAGTAATCTAAACACTAAGTTTTGTTCAATTCTGTACATAACTTTTGGAGTTAACAAATGGAGGCAAAAAAATTACCTCTGTCTTGCTAACAGAAGGTTGGCATCCGACTGCTAACTCTGCTGTGATAAAAAGTATGAGACATCACCTGTTGCCATGACATGATGATCACGTCTACCCGGGTCTCTCTCTCCCCCCAGGGCTCCCTCTCTCCGTGAAGACGGTTCTGAGGCGTCCGCACCGACCGCCTGTCGACACACAGACACCCACAGAGACTCCTTCACCGGTACCGGGGCCATGGCCAGGTACGTCAAGGAGGCCATCACTAGACCTAGACTACACGTTAGGACCCTGGTGTCATAACAACCAGCACTAGACCTAGACTAGACATTAGGACCCTAGTTGTCATCACAACTGGCAGTAGACTTGACAACTGATGTGATCCTGTTGTCATGGAGACCAGAGCCAGACTAGAGAGTACGACCTCGGGTCATAGAGATTGATGCTAGACTACGGTGGGTCATCATGTAGACCCTGTACTCTTGGAGACCCTGTTGTCATGGAGACCAGCACGAGACTGGACAATATGGCTCTGTAGTCATGTGACCCTGTAATCATGGAGACCATGTAGACCAGCACTAGACTAGACGGGTATGACTGTGTCCTCTTCCGTCCCTCCCTCTCTCCTCCTCTCCCCCCTTCCCCTGACTAAATCTCTAGGCTGTCTCACTTCCTGTACCTGCTGCGGTCGTGGGCATCCCACAGGATGCAGGCGGAGGAGGAGCGGCCGGACTCCTTCCTGGAGCGGTTCAGGGGCCCCGAGCTGCAGGACGGCCCCAGCCGTGAGAGCAACGCCCAGACACTGGGCCTCCAGGACAGCCTGCGCAAGAGGAGGTGAGGGCCTCCGCAATGGAACCAAAAAAACATGATTGTATTCTGACCACAACCTCTCTGGGAGGTTCACCAGTTCACCGTGAAGCCTTGAAGCCTGAATGCCTTCAACAAGTCAGAATGATCGACGTTGAATCATACAGAGAAACTTGATATGATAAAATAAGATTATAATAACAAAAGAATATAATAGGAAATTCTAATGCAAAAGATAACTCAATAAATTACATCATAAGAATAAAATCAAGTGTAATACATATGCGAGTAAATGCTAACAGCAGTGCCTAATACAATACCAATTAAAGTACATTTAATACAATAAGATATCAACTAAAACAGACAAGTCATGTTGCACATGAAATGTTATTGTTCTCAGTGTCCCTCCTTATTATACGGTCACATATGGCCATCGACCACGGCTATAAAATAAATTTGTTAAATATGTTTTGTTGTTTTGTTTAGCAAGTGGCCGCTGGCTGCTTATAATATGAACAACTGCAACAATACAGATGAGTACGTGTGCACTCCCTTTAAAATCATTCCCCCTATTTTACGTAGAAAATGTTACAGAATAACAAAACCATTTGAAATAGTTATTAGCGTCCATTAGACTAGAACATTTATTTTAGTTGTATAGTTATAGTAGTAGTTGTTGTGATAAATATATCTCATAAACCCTCAATGTGACCCTGTAGATAGTGTTAGAAAATAGACTTCCCAACAAGCAGATCCTCAGATACAGGTATGTGCTTGTTGGGAACTGGACATCACAAAGTGGGATGCCAGTTGTGCTGTTTATATCAATAATTAGATATTAGATATGATGAGAACGCTTCTTTGAATCGCTTCTTTTAATTAAATGAGAAAATGCTCATGTCAAACTAATTTTCTAGTGGCAATGAGGAAAGATAAAAAATGTGTTCTCACGTTTGTCAAATACTGCCACTTGGTGGCAGATCATGGCAGCATGAGGTACCTTCCAACCAGAGGGCCAAACAATGTGAAATACCGCCAGTAACAACACATGCTGATGTTTGATCTAGACTCAATACCGCCAGTAACAACACATGCTGATGTTTGATCTAGACTCAATACCGCCAGTAACAACACATGCTGATGTTTGATCTAGACTCAATACCGCCAGTAACAACACATGCTGATGTTTGATCTAGACTCAATACCGCCAGTAACAACACATGCTGATGTTTGATCTAGACTCAATACCGTCGTGGTTTTAGAAGCAGACATTCCTCCACCCTCCCGACTCCAACCCCTTCTGTAGTTTCAACTGCTTAAAGACCCAAACATGACATAAAAATATATGATCTGTAGCAAGAAAGACGACAAGAAGGATGACATGAAAAAAGACGAGAAAAAAGATGGAGACAAGAAAGAAGAGGAGAATAAAAATGAGAAGGATGAAAAGAAAGAAGAGAAAAACGATCAGAAAAAAGATGAGAAGAAAGATGATAAAAAGGATGATAAACAAGACAAAAAGAAGGAGGAGCCGCCGTAAGTACCGGTCACCACTAGGGGTCCCAGTGAGCATCTAATGTACAACCCAAAAACTACACCTACAAATTGCACACAACAAAATCATTGAATAACAAACTGTTTCAAAAATCCCCTAACAACCTTTTTTTTGGTTCTCAGCAAAGAGATCTGGATCATGGATGCAGCGACGGACAACTACTATCGCTGGCTCACAATCATCGCTCTCCCCGTGTTCTACAACCTCATGATGCTGGTCACCAGGTAACCCCCCCCCTACTACCCTCTTACCTGCTAACGCCATCCAAACCTCTAATTTGTATGCGTGTTTGTGTCTCCTTTATATTCCAGAGCCTGCTTTAATGAACTCCAGGACTCCTACACAAAGCTGTGGATATTCCTGGACTACACAGCAGACTTCATCTACTACACAGACACATTTGTGAGAGCGAGAACAGGTAGGGTTCTTCAGCAACAACCAAGTTACCAAGTTATTCACTGATGAACGAATGAATAAAGTTTATCGGAATGGCGCTTGTCGGGCCTTAATTTGTATGTGGCTCTTCAGTATTAGCTAGTTTATTTTTTACGTTTCCTTAACAGGTTACCTGGAACAAGGCCTTCTTGTGAAAGACTCCAAGAAACTGAGGGATAAATACAGGACGACGTCCCAGTTCAAATATGATTTGATCTCCATGATCCCCACCGACCTTCTGTTCTTACGCTTCGGCTACAACAATCCAGAGTTCCGGCTGAACCGCCTGTGCAAGATGGCACGACTTTTTGAGTTCTTTGAGCGTACGGAGACCCGGACGAGCTTCCCCAACATGTTCCGCATCAGCAACCTAGTGCTGTACATCCTCGTCATCATCCACTGGAACGCATGCGGCTTCTTTGCCATCTCCAAGACGATTGGCTTCGGCACAGACACCTGGGTGTACCCCAACATCAGCCACCCGGAGTATGGCCGCCTGGCACGAAAGTACATCTACTGCCTGTACTGGTCCACGTTGACCCTCACCACGATCGGCGAGACCCCGCCGCCGGTTCGAGATGTGGAGTTTGTCTTTGTCATCGCCGACTTCCTCACCGGCGTGCTGATCTTCGCCAGTATCGTCGGTAATGTCGGCTCCATGATCTCCAACATGAACGCGTCGCGCGCTGACTTCCAGGCGAAGATCGACTCCATCAAGCAGTACATGCAGTTCCGCAAGGTCACCAAGGACCTGGAGGCCAGGGTGATCAAGTGGTTTGACTACCTCTGGACGGAGAAGAAGACATGCGATGAAAAGGAGGTGCTGAAGAACCTCCCCGATAAGCTCCGGGCCGAGATCGCCATCAACGTGCACTTGGACACGCTGAAGAAGGTGCGCATCTTCCAGGACTGCGAGGCAGGTCTTTTGATAGAGCTGGTGCTGAAGCTTCAGCCGCAGGTGTTCAGTCCCGGGGACTACATCTGCAAGAAGGGCGACATCGGCCGGGAGATGTACATCATCAAGGAGGGGAAGCTGGCCGTGGTGGCAGACGACGGGGTCACGCAGTTCGTCGTCCTGAGCGATGGCGCCTACTTCGGGGAGATCAGCATCTTGGGTATCAAGGGCAGCAAAGCCGGCAACAGAAGAACCGCCAACATCCGTAGCGTGGGCTACTCAGATCTTTTCGCCCTGTCCAAGGACGACCTGGTGGAGGCCCTGACTGAGTACCCGGACGCTAAGAAGGCCCTGGAGGAGAAGGGCAAGGCAATCCTAATGAAGGACAACCTGATCGACGAGGCTGTGGCCAACGCCGGCGCCGACCCCAAAGACCTCGAGGAGAAGGTTGTGAAGCTGGAGGGAAACCTGGACCTCATGCAAACCAAGTTTGCCAGGATAATGGCTGAGTTCACCTCCACCCAGGCCAAGATGAAGCAGCGGGTGAGCGACATGGAGTCCAAAGTGAAATCCATCCAGCCGCAGGACCTGTCCGAGGTGGTAGCAGACAAAGACAAAAAGGTCCAGTAGTGATGGACCTTTGCGAAAGTCAAAAAGGTCCCCCATGGACCTACAGCAAGGATATAACAGACTTTTCAGCAGTTGTTTCCACGTCATTGTTGTATATTATTATTACATCATCACGTATCTCCCTATTATGCATGTGTAACCTTTATGCAGTGTGTACATTATTATTACATCATCACGTATCTCTCTCCATTATGCATGTGTAACCTTTATGCAGTGTGTACATTATTATTACATCATCACGTATCTCTCTCCATTATGCATGTGTAACCTTTATGCAGGGTGTATAAATATTTGGTGTAAACCATGGCTGATGTCTTTTGTCCAGGTTTCTTAAGTTGTAAACCTTTCTGTGCAGGGATCAAGCTTAAGCAATAGATAAATGGTACATCACACCATTATTCTCATATACTGTATAATACATCATTACTGTTCACAAGACTTTTCCATCCCCAGCCTCAGTGTTATACCAAATGTATTATAGATTCTCATTCAAGCCCAATGTAGAATAGCGGAACAGGGTTGTCCACAACCCCATCTGGCAGGGCAGTATCACTAATATTAAAACATGCTCGGTATTCACAGTATGTACTCAGACATACGGTTGGTAATACTCGGAAATAATTGGAAAATGTCTTCGTAATCCAATCTGTAATAACCAGTGAACATGAATGTGAAGCCAAGTATTCAAATTTAGGAATGTTCATGACATTAAAAATAAGTCTAAGCATAATAAAGAAAAGTGATTCTCAAATGTGCAATGTGTCAATCTTTTTCAAACTGAAATATTCTGCTTTTGTTAACCTTTTCCAAATGGAAATATTACAGTTTAGTTGCCTCAATTGATCTTTATTGCCTATAATTAAAACAAACCATGTTTTATATGATTTTTTTATTTGCTTCATATTTATAATAATACTTTATGAACCCAAGAGTAACAATCGCGTTGCATAATAGTTTTTTCACCTGAGATACTGTATGACAAAGTAAAACCAAATTCCTGTCAAGCGTAGCGTTGCGTAGCGACGCCACGCGGTCAGTACCTAGCCTTTCCATTTGGAAATCCAAGTATATTCTTGCCAAACGGGTCGTTTAAGTGGGAGGTTTTTCTCCAAAGCAACTAACGGGTGAATAGACGTTAGTACACTAGCACTGTGCTTCAGGGGGTCCTAAGAACGATTCACAGTCAAACAGACCCTGGAAAAGGGGGGGTTATGGACAAGTCATATTTCTTCAGAACCCCATAATCAATAGTCGTCACATTGATTACAATCAGCACCGTGTTTGCCAATTTGTTGTTTTTGGCAAATCGTGCTGGTGTAGTTGTTAAATAACGGACCCAACCAAAGCTAATTCACTTCAATAAAAAATTGTTTTAAAACAGTTGGGAGCTCACCGTGTGTATATAAGTGCACTTTCACAGTTTCACTATCAAGTACTATACATGCTACTACCCGCAGTAAACACCACAACACGGGATGGGAGCTTCTTCAAGACTCCAAATGATCACACGACGAATCACTCGAGTGGACATTCCCACCAAAGGGCCTGTAGCCACGCGTACGTGGTGGGGGCTGTCCGACCATGTGTGGCGTGGCTACAGTTCGGTACCATATATAGATATGTTGAACGCACTATTGTAGGTGGCTTTGGACAAAAGCATCTGCTAAATGACTGTAATGTTATGTTATGTAGCCGTATCCGTCTGCCGGAGAATTCTCTGGTAAGATATTCACCGAGCATCTCCGAGGAGCCGCACTGCTCAAGCAGAAAAGTGACCCAAATAAACGTTTCAAAAAAATCTTCCCCTCTAATAAAAAAACCCCATTATATTACTTCATATTATCAATCCATTTTCACAGCATTCCAAATCCTTTGGCGTAAGTAATAGCTTTAAGAAGTCTTTCTCTGAGTTTTTCCTTGGAGGAATATTCCGGAAGAAGCAGCGCATTAAAGCAGGTGTGGGACGTGGGCAGCCTGAGAGAAGAGAGGGGGAACGTAAGTCATCTAGCATGATTAATGCTCTGATTAATGACATGATTAATGCTCTGATTAATGACATGATTAATGCTCTGATTAATGCTCTGATTAATGCTCTGATTAATGCTCTGATTAATGATATGATGAATGATTAATGATATGGATAACTAATGGCAGCATATTCAGCTAAATGTGACGCTAATCTGGTAAATATAAATAGTTTTACAGCAGTATGTGTGGTAAAAAAGACATTAACTGGGTACTTTACCGGTCTGTGTCAGAGCCGTTCTTGGCGATTATCATTTTTAGTTTTCCGAGGCCACCAACCGGCGCTCGGTCGGACCCGGTAGTGAACTGTAGGAACTGCCTCTTCTGGTCTTCGCCAAAAGAGTGAATCGTCTCCCAGAAGTCTCTGTGAGCACAGAACAACAACAAGGTTAAACAAGCTCAACGGGATTTAGAATAACATTGTAGTTAATATAATTGTTTTAAAGTAGCCATTTAAAGAACAAGAACAAAACATCTAAAATTGTACATGGTGAATACATGGTCAACTATATACTAGGTGGTACAGATCTAGTCACATGGTATAGAAATGGTTTAAATGGTATAGGAAAGATTACTTACTTTATAACTTGACAGTCTTTATTATAACCACCGTCGTAGTCTGTTGTTTCTTCAAGTGCTTTAAAGTCCAGATTCTGTACAGAAATGATTTACAATGGTCAAAGGTAAAGTGAGACCAGGAGCAAACCAGGAGGTGGTGTAACGCAGTCCTCACCCTGCTGCCACAGACAAGCAGCTCCACCTCCTCCGGTCTGAACAGATACTTGAGGGGAGACTCGTTGGTGACCATGTGGAACCCTTTCTTGAAGGCATTGAATTGTCTCTCCACGCTCTTGTTCAGGATGTAGTCTGTGTATAAGTCCACAAACTCCTGCCAATGAAATACAGACAGAGCTCTGTCAAAACAGCAATCCTTTTGTCAGAACTCTTCAGCAGGAATTCACCCAAAGTGACTGGCAGTAGTCACAGTTTCTTGCTCAGATACGTGTCATTAAAGGAGCAGGTAAGGGTGAGGGGTCATAGGTAAACACGTCACACCTACCTGTTTGTTGTGGTTGGTGACGGGGATGCCGTCGCCCTGCTCCTTCAGGTCATAGGTGATGGGGTCCCCAAACAGGTCGGTCTGGGAGATCTGGAAGCAGGCCACCATGTCCTCCTCCACATTTCCAGAGTATTCCAGCAGTTGCTTCAGACTCTGGTAGAGGATCTGCAATCGGAGACGGATGGCATACAGTACAAGAACTATTAATAGGAGTAACCACGGTAACTTACCCCGCTGGCGACACATTCGGCAAACACTTCACTCAGATGCCTACTTTTCATGCTGCTTCATTCATTTACATACAGTTTCGCCGTGAATACGCTTATAGCTCGTCTAATTAAGTTACTACGCCAATTACTAGCATCCTTTTCAAACCCAGAAGAGCTGTCCCAGATACAGCGCATATATATATATATATATATATATATATATATATATATATATATATATATATAAGGTGACAGACACATACAGTATGCTAGGATCAGCAGCTCTCATGTATGTTAAAAACAATAAAACAAAAGTGACCTTGGTTACATTTCTAAATAAGATAAAGAAATATCTTGTTATCTCATGTTGCTATTGCTGCTCATAACCAAGAATGATCGTTCCTGATAAATAAGTGAACAGTTTATTAACTTTTGAGGAACACTACTGAACTGGGTGAGAATCGGCCAGGTCTGGGAAGGTCCCCTTCTTCCCCATGAGCTTGCGGTAGACCACCATGGGGAAGTGGACATCCAGGATGCAGTTGTTGTAGATGGCCAGGCCCAGCACGATGCCGATCAGGCTGAACTGGGCCTCGTTCTCCAGCGACGACGAATTGAACCAAAACAACCTTGTCTTTTGGTCATGAGTGAACATTCCTGTATGGAAAATAACAGCAAAAAACCTTAATGAATATCATGAAGCCATTTTGGTATTATTTAGTCGTTTAGCAGACACTTATTTGCTGGGAATCATTTTTGAAAAATAGTTATTAAGGTTCAGATGAGGCCTAGGGCATCTTGCGCAAGGATGCCTACAGCAAGACTGCAGATATTGGGGTTCGAACCCAGAACCTTTGGCTGGGAGTCAAACAATCGAACCGCAAAGTAAGGAGAGAAAGAGACGGCCACGTAAAACTGTGGCTTACCGATGTCAGGATTGAAGATTTCCTCCAAGACCAACTGAAAGAACTCCTTGGAGACACCTCCTTCGTCCACCCCTTGCTCGCCCTCAAACTCCACAAACAGCTGCTTCTTCAGGTCCGACGGGTTCTCGAAGGAAATCATCTCCAACTGAAACGCAAAGTGATTGGGAAACAGAGAAAGAAATAAAGACTTACAATCTGCTTCCCGAGACATCGCTTTAACCGAACAATAAAGTCATGTCTCAGTGTGCCAGACTAAGTAGCATCCAACCTGTTCTGTATATACAGTAGGTTCAAGTCTGTTCTGTATATACAGAACGTCTACCAGACCGTTCAAACCTTTCAATTGTACCAAAACATTTTACCAAAAATATTAAGAGTTTATAAATGAGCAATTTCTTCACGCAATTCAATCTGCAATACAGGCTACCCCAATTCGAATCCCAAAGGCTCATTTTGACAACCAAGACTTCAGAAACACCTACTCTCACTAGGGCGTCATCGATGATGTGGTCTCGGCGCACTTTGAGCTTGAGGTAGGGGTTGGGCTGCTGGCCCTGCGCCATGCTGTAGAGGGCGGTGATGCGCCGCTCGCTGTACATGCGGATCCGGTTGTCGTAATACAGGCCCTGGCTCTTGGTGATGGCGTTGAGGATGAACGGGCAGCTCTGGAAGGAGAACTTGCTGTCGGCGTCCACCTTGTAGAAGGTGAAGTCTTTGTCCATCTCCACCACCTCGTTGAGGGATTCGTTGACAAAGTCCTCGAAGGGCACCACGGGTTTCCGGACGTCCACCGCACGAACGCCCAGAGCCTGCTCCAGGAGGTCCTCCCGGGGACCTTTCCGGTAGAGGCGCTCCTCGCCCAGTAGCTCATGCAGGGTGATCTCGTCCGAGTCAGAATCTGAGTCCGAGTCCTCCTCGTTGTGGTCCACGTCGAGGTCTCCTCCCAGGATGCTGGCGTAGAACACCAGCTTCAGACACTTAGTGGCCGCCACCACGGTCTCATCCTCGTTGACAAGGCTGTCCCCGTCGTACTCGTTGCTGATGATGGTGAAGGTGATGAGCTGCTGGAAGGTCTCTGTGAGTCTGCGGATGTGGGCGGGGCCGAAGTGGGACCACACCCGGGCGAGCTTGGCGTGGGCATTCACGGGCAGCTTGCACATGGCCTTGCAGAGGAGCGGCAGCGCCACTTCCAGGTACTCGGGGCTGTGCAGGTTGGGGTTCTCCATCAGCAGCACAAAGATGTTCAGGTAGTCCGGGTTGGAGTTGTACATATCCAGGTACTCCAGGTCCAGCTCCAAGTTGGGGCACAGGTAGACGAGTGCGTTGACCAGCGACACCTCGATCTGCTCGTTGGCCCGCAGCCGGTCGTACACCCTCCGCACGGCATCCAGGTCCAACGAGAGGTCATCGCCGTCGTCGGGGGGCGAGGAAGCGGCATCCTCCGTCGAAGCGGGGAATGCGCCAGCTGCCGCCCCGGCGGGATCAGCTACCGAGGGAGCGGTTTCCACCTCTGGGTCAGCGTCACCACTTCCGGCAGCAGCGGTGGCACTAGCAGACTCAGAGCAGGGGCCGCGTTTCTTGAAGCTCTGACAGAGAGCATCTGCGCTGCTAAAGACCCGGCCTATGGTGCGTATGAGGGCTGAGTGGTCTCCTTCCTCCTGGCAGAAGCTCAGGATGGCACTCACGCTGTCCTCCGTGAGGTAGTGCACGTCTGTACGGGCACAGAGAACAATGTCAACGAACATGCCGGTCCATCACCAGACCGAGAGGAGAACCCATGATGAGGGTCTTAAGAATGTACTATAAATAAGTTAACAGCCACCACTATCTGCCTATTCATGCATTTTGTATTTGTGTATGTATTAATTTGCCTTATATGTATCAATGTGCCTTATACCCTATTGACCCGAATATAAGACAGGTTTTTTTTCCTAGAAAGAAATCTGAAAAAGAGGGGTCGTCTTATAATCGGGGTTTAGACTTTTCGATGTAATTGCACATGTAATTGTCGCAACAACAGATCGCGCCAAACGAGTGTTCCGAGACACCGCGCGACACTTAAAGTAACTTAAAGTCTTAAAGTAACAGTACATAGCAAATGGAGAGACACAGCGACCAACTTGAACGTACCCGTACGTGGTTTTAAAACGCAAGACTGTACCATTCAAGGTTAATCTGCGCAAGAGATCCACAGAGTGGCTCCTGGCTGGTAATCACGCACTGACACCGTCTGGAAAAATCCAAAAGCCTGCAGTACGTTTGCTCTGTGAATGGATCTCGCAAGCATGGGCTGACATTTGCCCAGAAAGCATCATTAATGGGTTAAGAGATGCTGCGTATCAAATGCCATGGATGGCAGCGAGGATGACGTGATGTGGGAGGAGACGGGGAAGCAGACACCGTGAGTGACGATAGCGGGAGTGAGAGCGAACAGCCCAGCGATGTAGAAGACGAGCTGAATGAGAAGACGTTTGTGATGTGACCAATAGACTGATGTTCTGAAATGTTGCTTGTTTCATTGCTCTACTGTTTAATTGCACTAGCGTTTTATTGCACTACTGTTTCATTGCAATCTAACCTGTTTTGTTTTTGTTTGTCAAGTTAGGCAAATTTGAACACAATGTGTGATGTGTGTTATCATTATTTTCAAATAAAATTATTTTCTTTATAAAAAACAAAAAAAAGATTTAGTCTTCAAAAAGGTATTTTTCCAAAAATGAGTCTTGAAAAATAGGGGTCGTCTTATAATCGGGGTCGTCTTATATTCGGGTCAATACGGTATATAGAATAACTAAGTAAGTATGTCATGCCAGCTATCATGCCCCATGCCAGGGGTCCGCAAAATAATTTGTAAAAACTAATAAAAATAAAAACTATATCTATATCGATATATCTATATCTATACATTTTTATAAAGTTAAAAAGCTATATTATATTTAAGTCAGTCCGCATGGTCAAGTCACGCTAAGCCCAAACAAGCTAAATTGAGAAAATTCGAGGACAATTATGTCGACCAAATTTGCATGTGTCTTCAGGTGCAAACGAAGCCAACCAATCTAAAGCGACATCTGATTAAAGGACAAAACAAAAGAATGTGTCCGTCTAATCACAGGCATGGGCTTTATGAGTATGATGTGTTCTGATAACTTCTGTTCTGATAACTTCTGTTCTGATAACTTCTGGAGTATGGAGTATGGCGCCGTACGAGATGGCTGCCGTGTCGCGAGCTCCCGCACGACGACGCAGTTTTTTGTTATTTATTCTTTTTATTGCAACTTTTTTAGTTCAGGATGTTAGCAGCAAGTTCACTTATAACTTTTGCACACTTTGGGAGATCAGATCGACAGTCGCTCGCCGCCTACCGGAGTTTTTTCACTCTTTCGACTCGGACGTCCCGCCCGAAGTCACAGCTGGATTATCTCCGTCCATTTTGGGCACGATTACGCGCAAGCGTCGCCGGAGGAAGCGAGGGAAGCGAGCCGGCGTGCTAGCCAGGCTGAGATGTCGATCCGATCGCCCCCCACTACCCACCATTCTACTGGCTAATGTACAGTCTCTGGACAATAAGTTAAGCGAACTACAGGCTCGTATTCAATTCCACCGGGAAACTAGGGACAATTGTATTATCTGCCTTACGGAGACATGGATGTCGGAGGGGGTTACCGACGCAGCTATCGAGCCGACGGGATTTTCCGTACACCGGGCGGACAGAACAAAGGCTCTCTCCGGTAAAGATCGCGGAGGGGGGGTATGTCTCATGATAAACAGATCTTGGTGCAACCAAAGTCATGTACATCCCCTCAAGTCTTTCTGTTCCCCGGACCTGGAGTACCTGAT
>CM051004.1:185000-247500 GCA_027704905.1 Muraenolepis orangiensis
CAAAACCTAGACAACAGAAAGATGGAGACATGGGGTTCATTTGGGGCCCTTTAGGAATGGTTCTTCAGCAATGTCCCGTCCTTCTCCTCCATGGCTCCCAGAGGATGAACTAAATGTGTTCATCAATGTCCCGTCAACAAGCCACAACAACAGGGATGTGGCAACTCGAGCAAGGGAGCTGGCCGTGTCAAAACACACACACACACACACACACACACACACACACACACACACACACACACACACACACACACACACACACACACACACACACACACACACACACACACACACACACACACACACACACACACACACACACACACACACACACACACACACACACACACACACACACACACACACACACACACCTCCCTTCTGCTCCAGTGTTAACCCGTGTTATAATAACTCACACTACAAAACTCTAAGGTATAAACACGGTTCAACATGTAATAACGGAGTAGGTCCGTTACTCACCGGGGATGGTAGAAGGTCTAAGGTATAATAATAGTAATAATAGAGGGGTCGTCCGCTGGCCGTCCTGGTCTGTGTGACTGTGCAAAATCACGTCTTCGTACTGTCAGCGGTCGCCGACGGTACATCGATATATCCCGATAACGGATCTATCGATTGATTCGAGTTAATCGTTGGTCATCTAACGGCGTTTCGTGTGATTAGAGTCGCGAGTTCGGAGGGTTTACACGTTAAACAACATGTGAAACATGGTGTAGATGAGAGCATTTCCACTGCCTCACTGTAAACATAGCGAGGTGTCCCGGCATGCACCGCGAGGGCTGTCAGAGGGCTGTCAGGTGACTGACTCGCCCCGCCTCCCCGCCTAGGCAGATAAGATTGTCGCAGCCAATTTCCAAGTGTACCATAGTTGTGTAGTGTATTTTTATACCCTTATTATAATCGAAAACACTGTCTTTTGGTCCTCTATACATTGCAGTAGGTGGCTACAGCATAATCTGCTGGTGGACCCCAAGGCCCACTAGGACATAGAGATGTGTTAAGCTGTTCCAGATGTGTTATCTGTTGGTGTGCCTTTAGGCCCTTATAAGGTGCCTTTAGGGTGTTCTCAACGGTATTCTATGGACGTAACATGAGTTATAGCCTAGAGAGTAGTGCCGTGGGGAACGTTTGACCAATAAGAATGAAGTGTTGTACAAGCCACAGGTGAAAACGTATATACTAGGTAATAAGGAAAGGCATCTTCAGTCTACGAATTGGCACGGTAGGCTCCATCATGCTGCAGTTGATGTGTTTGATGCGTTGTTCAATAAAGACTTGAACTTCGTATCCGGACCTCTGCAATTGATTCTTATCCATCAGAGTAGAAATTATACTACAGTTGTCAAAGCACTGTCCGTGTAGTGAAGTAACAGCCCAACACAGCACCACCACACACAGGCTATCGATGAATGACTACTGGCACTGTACTGTAGCTCATTGTCACACACCATTAGGACCTACTCCACTCAGCTAGGACTATTACCAATGCAAAGAAAGATCAAGTCATAACTCTCAATTTAAATGCACAACAATGCTTAATCAACTCAAGATAGCCATTAACTAATCAGTCAATAAGTGTGTGGAAACTAAATGCAACAACCAGCTCAACGAGACGCAACACTGAGACAAAACCAGCAAAGACAAATGAGTCTCACTGATGATGTTCACTGAAAGAGACCAATAAAACAATAAACCAATCGGGTTTATTGTTGCGGGACCTCCAGGGCTCCAGAGAGGAACCGGGACTTTGCTGAGTCGGGTCCAACACAGGGCCCCCTCGTCAGACTGAGCTAGAGCAATGTACCGCTGATTTGCCCGACTTCCATATGCTGACTCTCTACTATACTTAGATCGATACACAATATAATTTTAATAAACCAATAAAACTTCAAATGAATTGCTACGTAGCACTAAGCTAGATCCTCTGTCTCGAGCCAGTGAACTAACGGGACCTTCTAGCGTACCCTGGAACCGTGGGGAAATCTGAAATAATGGGGGGCCATTGGCTACAAATCAATATATGATTGGTTGATCAAATTGTCAATTCAAACGTACACTCTCATTCAGTTTAAGGGCCAAGGCCTTCTATCAAGGACAGAGAGGTTGAAGGATATTCTTCCCAGCAACCCATTTTTTTTCTAACACAAAACCACTCAAATGCTTCGTGCATGAACCGAGAAAGACAAACAAATCAACGTAAAACTGTAATATAACAGATCATTTATTCATTTATTTCAATTTTATAAAATTGTATTAATATAATTAGTTACATTTTTTTTTGGTTTGATCTGAGGGTTCCAGGGTCTTCTCTGAATACCTTGAAGGCCCTGACGCTTCACCACTGGCACAGCGCCACCTGCTGGCGTCCGTTACACTTGTTCATCAAGGCCCACAGGTTAAACCAGCCACCACCACACACACTTAAGGTGAGAACTCTAGCATATACCAACTGCTCACAATTACTCAAACTCTTGCAATAAACCGGGTTCCTCATCACCCTGTGTCCTTGTCCTCAGCCATTTGAATGGCTTGTGGCAGTGTCGTCTAAACCAATACATCCTTAGCGTTATTGGGAAACTCGGGGGCAAGAATCAAGTGTTCGACTCACAGTTGAAAGGTTGTGGGTTCGAACCCCAGTTGCTAGTTTCTCATTAATGCATACATATAGATCAACATTGTCATACAGTTATCTGAAAGATAATCAACTGTAAAAATGTTTGGATGAAAGCATCTCCATACTTCTCTATACCTGCAGTCACGACAGAGGGTGGCTGGGTTAGTGTGTGTGTGTGTGTGTGTGTGTGTGTGTGTGTGTGTGTGTGGGGGGGGGGGTGTAGACAGTGGAATGGGTCGGCCTCCAGCTGCCCTCGTTGACCTCGTGACAAAGTGCCTCCTTAGAGCGGAGGTCCGTGAGGGAGGAGGTTGGACCTCCTGGAACTAGAGGGTCCTCAGTAGAGCGCATACTCCCAAAAACTCCCCTGGATCCGGATCTCTACCAAATCTAAAATCTAAAACTTAATCATTGCCCATAAGTAATGTAACCCCTTAGTTGAGTCCAATTCTGTACATAACATTTTGAGTTATCTTGCTAACAAACTGGTAGAGGGTGGGTGTGGTATTTAAATACAGTATATCACAGCCATGCGTTTTCCCCCAGTCCGTACAAGTCTGCGGTTCAAAGCCCGGTTGACACCCTGCCCAAGGGCAAGCACGGGAGATACTGGATGTCCAATATTAACACTTTCCCCCATTTCCCTGATGAGTAACCATTTTCTAGCATGTCGTCGATGAATCTGCTGAAAGTGTAAATAAGACACACAGATTCTCCTACAGGCTGAACAGCAGTGGTGAAGCATCAGGGCCTTCAAGGTATTCAGAGAAGACCCTGGAACTCTCAGATGAAACAAAAAAAAATCGAATTAATTGTATTAATAAAATGTAATACAATTAAATCAAATTTAATCAAATTGAAATAAAATGAATAAATGAGAATGGTATCTGTGTTGTTATCTGTTATATTACAGTGTTACGTTGATTTGTTTGTCTTTCTCGGTCCATGCACTACGCATTTGAGTGGTTTTGTGTTGGAAAAACAATGCAACCAATCAGATATTTTTCTGGGTTGCTGGGAAGAATATCCTTCAACCAAAGTATTCCCGATGACTTTGGCCCTTAGACTGAATGAGCATACGTTTGGATTGACAATTTGATCAACCAATCATATAGTGATTTGTAGCCAATGGGCGTATTCTTTCAGATTTCCCCACAGCTCAATAGGGAGCTAGAAGGTCTACTGGCTGGAGCGAGAGGGGATCTAGCATAGTGCAACGTTTTTTCTATGTAGGATTTTACGTCAAAATGGCGAAGGCGAAGATGATGGGCTTCACTACATGGACACTGCTTTACCAACTATGGCACACTTGTAAATTGGCTGCGACAATCTGATCTGCCTAAATGAGATAAGGCATTAAGTGACTCCTCCGTGACGTCAGTCTAATTATTATTATTATTGTTAATAATAACGTGAGTGACAAATAAAGGAATTCTGATTCCCACAGATTCACGACAGTATCATCATTGAAAAAAAGCCACACACAATGTTCGTGATCGCGATTACGTCGGATGGTGATAGTGGGGGGGTCTGTTATGTTGGGGGTCGCGGGCTGAAAAGTTGGGGAACCCCTGGTCTACAGAAGGTCCAGTTGGGATAGACACGCTTCGCCACTGCTGAACAGTCATAATAAAACATATCCTACATACATCATCTCTCCTTAAACCCCCAGCCAGACAACCACAGGACAGCCAGGGAATATGACATGTGGAGAGCCACTGGTCGCAGCTGCCCATTCAGGGCCTTTAAATCATATTCATAACATATAGATCACCCTGCCACCCACCACACAGTGCCGTACATCCACAAATCTGCAAGGCCCCGTTCTGAAATAGGATCTTGTGCTAAATGATGAAGCAGCTAGGAGGCTGCTACACCAGAGATGGGTCCTCTACGCTTGTGTGTGTCTCTGTGCTCTGGGGCAAGCTTTGCTTTTTACTTTCTTTTTTTGTTGGGCTATATCAACTCACCTAGTGGACTGTACCAACTGGTGGATCTCCCCATCATACACCTAGGTGGACTCTCCCATGTATGTCATTATAGGGTTACATTTGAAAGGGTCCCTAGTTTGCCACCAGGTGTGTGAGTGTGATTAGCGATTACAAACCCCTTCAAAATGGTCATGTGACTGGTCATTGTCATGGTAGGATGACATGTGGGACGGCCCACCAGTTGGTACGACGTACTAGCTGCTAGACTGATCTAGGTCATGATACAGAACATCTGGGTGGACACTCCCACATTTGTGATGTCACTATGTAAATTACAATTTATAAACGGCTTGTAATTGGCTAATCACACGCACATCTGCCAGTAAAATAGGAGCCCTTTAAACTTGAATGGATCACAAGTATCAGAGGAAATAGAGTAAATACCTATTTACCAACAATAGGTACATGAAAAGTTGTACATATTTGATGTTTAATAAAGCTATTATATATATATATACACACACGTGTGTGTATTACATGTGTTAATCCATATACTGTCAACAAGCCACAATAACAAGTGATGTTGCAACTCGGGGGACAGCTGGCCTTGCACGCGCACACACACACACACACACACACACACAAGTGTGGATTACTGATGCAGTTCCACACGGAGCCGCTAGGGGTCACTGTAACCATACAACAGCTGAGGGGAGGCCCACTGGACGGCGGGTTGTCTTCATAGATTTGTATCAAACTTTGTGTCACAACGAGCAAATTTTGCCCCCGAATACTTGTTGCCATCTTTCGATTAGATGACTCGGACAAAGAGGGCAGCATCGAACAGCAACAAAATAACAAGCTAATCCAATATTGCCCAACCCTCTCAGTCAAAGCTATTTCCACATACACCAAACCAGTGGATTCTCACCGCCTCTCTGTGTGGTCGGGATTCCGGTTCAACGGGTTTAAACTGCCATTTTTATTTCGTGGAAATGGAAACAAGAGTTTTAATGTCGATTTATGTTGGGGATTAGTTTAAAGTTATATATTATATATCGTTAGACATTGGTGGAACACGATCAGCCGACATAACTCTTTTACATCTTGACTTAAAATGCGGCAAAAAAGACGCCTCCACGTGACCAATGTGGGGGGAATCACCGTGAAGACTCGTTCCTTGAGGAGTTCTGTTCGCTGAAGAGGCAGATGACTGAAGATGGAGGAGAGAGAGATGAGGAGATGATCTACCGGCTAACTCCGTGATTGGGGTTAGGAAACACTTCCGCAAAGTACCTGAGTCATTACTGTTCTCATCACCGTATGCGCTCAGTACACACACACACACACACACACACACACACACACACACACACACACACACACACACACACACACACACACACACACACACACACACACACACACACACACACACACACACACACACACACACACACACACACACACACACACACACACACACACACACACACACACACACACACACACACACACACACACACACACACACACACACACACACACACACACACAGTTAGTGTGTGTTAGTCTTTCCGCTGATCAGGCGTTTGTGACCATGGCCAACCTGACAATAACTGGTCAGATACTCCTAGTAGACCTAGTGGACATTAAGACCTGGTGGACACTAAGACCTAGTGGACATTAAGACCTGGTGGACACTAAGACCTAGTGGACATTAGACCTGTGGACATTAAGACCTGGTGGACACTAAGACCTAGTGGACATTAAGACCTGGTGGACATTAAGACCTGGTGGACACTAAGACCTGGTGGACACTAAGACCTAGTGGACATTAAGACCTGGTGGACATTAAGACCTGGTGGACACTAAGACCTGGTGATACACTAAGACCTGGTGGACATTAAGACCTGGTGATACATTAAGACTTGATGGACATTAAGACCTGGTGGACACTAAGACCTGGTGGACATTAAGACCTGGTGATACACTAAGACCTGGTGGACACTAAGACCTGGTGATACATTAAGACCTGGTGGACATTAAAACCTGGTGGACACTAAGACCTGGTGATACACTAAGACCTGGTGGAGACTAAGACCTGGTGATACATTAAGACCTGGTGGACACTAAGACCTGGTGATACATTAAGACCTGGTGGACACTAAGACCTGGTGATACACTAAGACCTGGTGGACATTAAAACCTGGTGGACACTATGACCTGGTGATACACTAAGACCTGGTGGACATTAAGACCTGGTGGAGACTAAGACCTGGTGGACACTAAGACCTGGTGATACACTAAGACCTGGTGGACACTAAGACCTGGTGGACATTAAGACCTGGTGATACACTAAGACCTGGTGATACACTAAGACCTGGTGGACATTAAGACCTGGTGGACATTAAGACCTGGTGATACACTAAGACTTGGTGATACACTAAGACCTGGTGGACATTAAGACCTGGTGGACACTAAGACCTGGTGGACATTAAGACCTGGTGGACACTAAGATCTGGTGGACATTAAGACCTGGTGGACATTAAGACCTGGTGGACACTAGACCTGGTGACCTAAGACCTGGTGATACACTAAGACCTGGTGGACATAAAACATGTGAAGAGGACTCTCTCTCTCTAATAGTACAGGTCGAAGAAGGAGGGACCTCTCTCTCTCTAATAGTACAGGTCGAAGAAGAGGAGGGACCTCTCTCTAATAGTACAGGTTGAAGAAGGAGGGGCCGCTCTCTCTCTAATAGTACAGGTCGAAGAAGAGGAGGGACCTCTCTAATAGTACAGGTCGAAGAAGAGGGACCTCTCTCTAATAGTACAGGTCGCTACACGTCACCCACTCTTAATAATAGGCGGATTACTTAGAGTAATTATGAAGTGTGTTTGGAAATGTATTTCCTACCTTTACAGTTGCAGAACTACAGGGTTAGATACGGTGAATAAAGATCAGTACTTTTTTTCTTGAAAAGCATCTCATTTTATGAAGTCAGGTTAAAATATGAACATTTGTACAAGAATATTGCATCTCGTCCAAAATGGCAAAAAGGTCTCTCTCTCTCTCTAAAAAAAGAGAAATTGAACAAGTTCGCTTTATACAAATAAAAGCAAGGCCACATTTAAACCTACGGTGAATAACCAACACCAAGGGTTAACGCCATACAACAGACGCAAGTATTATAATAAAACTACTAAACCAACTAACTAAAACAACATGTCCGAACCAAACGTGGTTTTTGGTTCCACGTGTTCCGGGCCTCGATGCCGGAGGGATAATTCTCCAGAGCGGCGGACATTGGAATGTAGCAGTGGGCTAGCTTTGGATCAGACGTTAATGAGGGCTCGGGTTGTACAGTACAGAGAGTACAACTACAGGACATTCAACTGAAGGGTCTGATAACTATAGACAAATATAACCCACATCTTGAATATCGACAAACATCCGTGGAGGTGGTCCGTGGAACCATCACAACCCATATGTCTCAGCTTGAACAAACAATTAGAACAATTCTGTGAAGTACAACATGTTTTACATCCTGTATCCAGTGTTAAGGCACGTGTGGAGCTTTTTAAATAAAAGCACAGTTTTATATATTTATATTTGTGTGTATAAATGGTTATCTCGCTAAATAAGGATGACACTTTCAAGGTGCTGTGCCAAGATATTTGGAGAATAGAACCAAGCAAACGGCCTCTCTAGCTTTAGGATGCAGCTCTTAGTGTACAACACATTGCATCTTAGAGCTTAAGGAAAGTGCCAACAGGAACAGGAACCAGTATCCCCCACAATGCAACACAGAGCCATCCTGAACCAGTATCCCCCACAATGCAACACAGAGCCATCCTGAACCAGTATCCCCCACAATGCAACACAGAGCCATCCTGAACCAGTATCCCCCACAATGCAACACAGAGCCATCCTGAATCAGTATCCCCCACAATGCAACACAGAGCCATCCTGAACCAGTATCCCCCACAATGCAACACAGAGCCATCCTGAACCAGTATCCCCCACAATGCAACACAGAGCCATCCTGAATCCAATCCCTTGTTTCACAAAACGCACAACAACAAAAAGTGTCTTGAAAGCCAATATATCAAAGTCTTACCAATATATCTATAAGTCTTACCAATATATATACAAGTCTTACCAATATATATACAAGTCTTACCAATATATATACAAGTCTAACCAATATATATATAAGTCTTACCAATATATATATAAGTCTTACCAATATATATACAAGTCTTACCAATATATATACAAGTCTTACCAATATATCTATAAGTCTTACCAATATATCTATAAGTCTTACCAGTATTTAGAACAAAAGATTGTGGTGACAATGTGGACTAAGCGCATCCACACCGCCCTGTACATATATGCAGCACACACACACACACACACACACACACACACACACACACACACACACACACACACACACACACACACACACACACACACACACACACACACACACACACACACACACACACACACACACACACACACACACACACACACACACACACACACACACACACACACACACACACACACACACACACACACTTCTTCAAGTCTTTTCTTCAAGTCTTCACTTTAGATGGAGAATGTAGAAGAGGGAGAATGTAGAAGAGGGATGTTGATGTGCATAATGAGTCGTCCGATACTAGCCAACAATACTCTAATATCAATAATCAATGATCTTCCGTAATAAGTAACACTTTGGAATCTGAGCAAAAATCTGACAATTAAAATACAACAGAACAGCAATGAGACTAGAATGACCTAATCTCTTCTTTTCCGCCTCACGGCTCGTGAACAGGTGTGGAAACCCAGAGACGTTGCATTATGGCACAAAGGTACATAAGTATATTGAGAAAAACCAAAAGAAAAACAAAGTGAAAGACTCAACCAATCAAACATCCATAATCCAGTCTAATGCCTCAGTGTGGCTTGTGTTTGGTTTCAATGCAGCGTTTAGGTTATCAGAGGGAGATGGAATGACTCTTTAAATTAAATGCCTCATAAAAGTACAGAAATGCATAATAAAACATTCCAGAATTTAAATAAATTGAAGATATTCCAGTTCCTTTCAATCTCAACCATGATCTTTATATATATATATATAAAGTAAGTACCTATTTGCGTCTTTATAAAAAACAATCCTCTTGAAAAATATATATCAGTTTAAAAAATAATAATAATCCAATCGTGCAAAATGTGGAATAACATTAAATAGGTCCATCCTGGGTTTTAAAGCCGGTAGTCTTGGGAATAGTCTGCAGCGGACTGCTTGGTCCTTGACTCTCCCGGGGGGGTCTGCGGGTTGGACCCCCCCCATCTCTGCTCCCGGTTCCGGGTGTAGGAGACGCACTGAGACCGACCACCAGGGGGCGCACCCAGCTCCACCCCCGGCTCCACCCCTACCCCCAGCTCCACCCCAGGCTCCACCCCCAGCTCCTTCTGGGGGAGCAGAGGAGTGGAGGAGACCCAGCTGGACCCACTAAGGTCCGACCGCTGGATCACCAACCACTCCGGGGAGTCCTCGCCCCGGGACCCCCCGGCGTCTCTGGGACATTGTTTGGCGAGGTCGGGGCGGGACGGGGTACGGTCGGGGCGGGGCGGGGTACGGTCGGGGCGGGGCGGGGTACGGTCAGGGCGGGGTGGGGTGCGGTCAGGGCGGGGCGGGGTACGGTCCGCCGGTACCAGAGACGGGTCCCGGCACTCTGAAGTCCCGCCAGGGGGATCCGACGGCTCCTTAGGTATTGTCGGCATGCCGCGGGCGCTCTTTGGTTGGTCCTTGGGAGGGAGGTATCCGGGCAGGGGCTTGGTGAGGGAGGCGAAGGCCGCCTTGAGGCCGAGGGGGTCGGAGGTCGCGGCGAGGCGGCCTAGGCCCGGGAGGTTGCCGTGGGTTTGGCGGGAGAGATGCTCCAGCTGTCGGCCCACTTGAGTGGGGCTGGGGAACAGGGAGCCCTGGCACGCCCGGTAGAAGTATCTGGAAGACGGAGAGAGAAGAAAGCTCCTGAAGACAGCTCACTTACATATAATTGTTATTTAGTAACTATTAAATTAAAGGCATTGAAGTAAAGTATGGTAGTATTTTTCCACTGGACGAAAAAAAAATAGGCATAATAATTTAAATTGATGCCACATGACCAGAGAAAAGAAGCAAAGGGCGTCATCCAGACGACTTCTACTCAACTGAATGCTGGTAGAATGGAGGGGAATTGATCTTAGTTCACTTCCATTATAATACCCACATTGTCATGGTACAAACCTGGTGGTAAACCGGTATAAAGTGGGGGTGAGAACATACTGCTCAAGGACATATGGGTGGCAACACTTTAATTTCATCAACATTTTCAGATACTTTCATTACCGTAACTTTTCTTTTGTGCCAGACAATTTTTACTAAATTTCATACTTATTTTCCCATGTTCAATATCTTGAACAGAGCAATATTAAAGGCAACAGGAACAGGAAGTAACACTGAAGCGGAGGAGACACAGTTGCGAGGCCTTCATCACTTCCGGCGCTGCGACGAGCGGCAGCCAGCAACAGTTGCTCCCCCTCCCCTCTTACTTTTTTACTGTTATTTATTCTTATATTATTGTTGTTTTTAGTATAGTTTTTCGTTAAGTAGTTGTGCAACCCTCAGCCAACTATGTTTAGGGAAGTTTTTGCCGTGTTTCTCATTCTGGGGACACTGTTACTGAACCGCGTCTTCATCGCGGCTCAACATTCGGCGGACCAATTGTCTACGCGCGGAGTCAGCTGTTGTCGCTACAACAGACCTCGCTGCTACGGGAGAGGCCCGACATCCCCGACCTCCCCAGGGAGCTGAGGAGGACGTACAGGGGACACAAGGCTGGACGTAAACAGCGGGAGAGGAAGCGGAGATATAAACCATATCTCCCTTCCATCACCATGGGGAACGTGAGGTCGCTAGCGAACAAGATGGACGAGCTAGCGGGCCTGGTGAGGACCCAGCGGGTGTACCGGGAGAGCAGCGTGCTTTGTTTCACGGAGACGTGGCTCCACGAGGACACCCCTGACTCCAATGTTACCGCGGACGGCTTTCTGACCGTCCGGGCGGACAGGACGCACCGGGTGAGCGGCAAGAGGAAAGGTGGGGGACTTGCTATTCTCGTTAACAACAAGTGGTGTAACCCTGGACATGTTACTGTGAAGGAACGTGTGTGTAGCCCGGACATTGAAGTCTGCGGCCATACTATCTGCCGCGAGAGTTCTCCCATGTGCTTCTTGTTGTTGTTTACATTCCACCGCCCGCTCACGTGTGACGTCACCCACTCAGTCGTCGCGAGACTTCAGACACAGCACCCAGAAGCATTCATCGCGATATCTGGGGACTTCAACCACGTGACTCTGGCTGCAACACTGCCCACCTTCAAGCAGTTTGTGGACTGTCCCACCAGGGAAAACAAGACACTGGACCTGCTGTATGCCAATGTTAAGGAGGCATACAGCGCCACCGCCCTTCCTCCTCTTGGAAGGTCAGACCACAACCTCATCCACCTTCAGCCCCTGTATAGGCCTCTAGTCCAGCGGCTGCCTGTGACCATAAGGACTGTGAGGAGATGGTCGATGAGGACTTGCGGGGCTGCTTTGAGTCAACAGACTGGGATTTCCTCTGTGATTTGCATGGAGAGGACCTTGATGATCTCACGGAATGTATAACAGGGTACATCAACTTCTGTGTGGACAGTGTTGTTCCCACAGAGACTGTACGCTGTTTCCCCAACAACAAGCCGTGGGTCACCCGAGACATCAAGGTCCTGCTCAATGAGAAGAAGAGGGCCTTCAGAGACGGGGATAGGGAGCAGATGAGGCGGGTTCAGAGGGAGCTGAAGGAGAGGATCCAGCAGGGCAAAGACAACTACAGGAGGAAGCTGGAGCACAAACTTCACCAGAACAACCTGAAGGATGTGTGGAGTGGCATGAGGAGCATCACTGGCTACAAACAACCTGGTAGCCAGACAATAGGGGGGGGTCCTGACCGGGCCAACGAGTTGAATTCGTTTTTCAATAGATTCAATCAGTGGGCTCCGGTCTACGCCGCCTCCCCCAGCCCCTCTACAACCATTCTCCTCCAGCCCCCCAGCCCTGCTGTCCCCCCTCCCCCACCATCCCTCTCCAGCGACAACATACCTGTTCTCTCTCCCCCACCACTACCACTACCGCACCCCTCCCCCATCAACACAACAAAGACTCTTCCTGCCCCCACACACGGCACACAGACCTTCACAGCTGAGGAAAGTGCTATGCAGGCTCCACCCAGGCAAGGCCGCAGGTCCTGAAGGCGTCAGCCCGAGGGTCCTCAAAACTTGTGCTGCCCAGCTGAGCGGAGTCCTGCAGTACATCTTCAACCTGAGCATGAGACTGGAGAGGGTCCCTGTGCTGTGGAAGACATCCTGCCTGGTGCCGGTTCCGAAGAAGGCACGTCCCAGCACCTCTAACGACTACAGACCGGTGGCGCTGCCTACCAGCCGAAACTGGGAGTGGAGGACGCCATCATCTTCCTGCTTCATCGTGCCTACGCCCACTTGGACAGACCCGGGAGCACTGTGAGAATCATGTTTTTTGACTTCTCCAGTGCGTTCAACACCATCCGGCCTGCCCTGCTGGGGAGTAAGCTGACGGCGAAGAAGGTGGACTCTTCCCTGGTTTCCTGGATTATAGACTATTTGACGGGTCGTCCACAGTTTGTCAGACTGCAGGACTGTGTGTCTGACACTGTGGTCAGCAGCACTGGTGCTCTACAGGGAACGGTTCTTTCCCCATTCATGTTCACCCTATACACCTCAGACTTCCAGTTCAACTCAGAGTCCTGCCACCTGCAGAAGTTCTCGGACGACTCTGCAGTTGTTGGTTGTGTCAGCGAGGGAAACGATGAGGGCGTCGTGGACTCCTTCGTTGAATGGTGTGAGCTGAACCATATGCAGCTCAACACAGACAAGACGAAGGAGATGGTGGTGGACTTCCGCAGGAGGAAATCTACCCCCACACCCATTTCCATCAAGGGTGTGTCCGCAGAAGTTGTTCAGGAATATAAATACCTGGGAGTTCACCTGGACAACAAACTGGTCTGGGCCAAGAACTCTGAGGCCGTGTACAAGAAGGCCAGAGCCGTCTCTACTTACTGCAGAGGCTACGGTCCTTCAACGTTTGTAACACGATGCTGAAGATGTTCTACCAGTCGGTGGTAGCCAGTGCCATCTTCTCCGGTGTTGTGTGCTGGGGAAGCAGGTTGAGGTCAGCAGACGCCAACAAGATCAGCAGGATCGTCAGGAAGGCTGGCGCTGTCCTGGGGGTCCAGCTGGACTCTTGTTGGTGGTGTCTGAGAGGAGGATGCTGCGCAAGCTGCGTAGTATCCTTGACAACAACTCTCACCCTCTCCATCAGGTGCTGACCTCATACAGAAGCACCTTCAGCAACAGACTCATTCCACCCAGGTGTACTACAGAACGCCACAGGAAGTCCTTTCTTTCTGTGGCCATCAGACTCTATAATTCATCTACCTCGGGTCGTGAGAAGGACAGTGGAGACTCAGTGACCTGAGGTCAACGCACTGTTATTATTATTTTTTGGTCAACGCACTGTAAATCCTCTCACTGAAATTTTGCACTGTAAATTCAAATTCACTTTTCACATGTCATACTTTTCACTTTTCACATGTCACTTTTTCAGTATTCATCTGAGTTATTTATTTATTATTATTCTATTACCGCCAATTTGCACTATACGTATTGTTGTGTATTGTATATACGTACGTATTGTAATAATACTGTAAATTGTGCAATTCATCTATCAATACATTTAGTTTTCATTTAGAGTTAATTTAGTTATATTTTGTTTATACTAGTTTAGCTTAGTTTAGTTTGTTGTTATTTCATTTTTAGCTTTAGGTATTAGTATATTTTGTGTGCATTTATTCCCCTGTTTCAACTGTTGCACCTTAATTTCCCTCGGAATAAATAAAGATATCTTGAATCTTGAGGCCGATTCCCCGGCCTTGCCTGAGGGTACCTGGGCAGCAGGGCGGTGACGGGGGTGACCAGGCACAGCAGGTAGAAGCGGGGGTCCAGCAGCAGCCTCTGGATGGTCCAGTAGGGGTTAGAGGGGGCGTAGCAGGTGGGGCACGACCAGTTGTAGCTCAGCGCCACGGCAAAGAACAGACACACGCTGAACACCATGGACGCCCAGTTCATCCACGTCTGAGAGAGAAAGAGAGAAGTGAGGGAGAAAGAGAAGAGGAAGTGACAGAGAAGGGAGGGAGAAGAGGGGGGGGAGGAGGTAAGAAGGAAGAGGGGTAAGAGACAGGGAGAGAGAGAGAGAAAGAGTGAGAGAGTCATCAAGTCCTCAAGAAAGATTTGATTTCAGATTGTTTCCTTCCAGCCCCGTCAGCTGGGGACGGCGGCAGGCAATATAAATAACTAATCAATTCAACTTTATTTAGTTACTCAAGAAACTTCACATCTCCCCCTCCCTCCAAGAGGGAGTCCAGCTCCCAGGGATCCACATCAGGTTCTCCCGGTCAACCGGCGGGTGAATCCAGCAGCCTGACGGTGTGGACCACTAGCTACAGATAGGCCCCTAGTCCCTCCCCCACACAGCTGCTCTCCCAGGGGGAGGAAGGGACCTTTCTCACCTGCAGGGCACACATTTACGGCCACAGTGTAATGGAAACAGTGGCATACCAGAGACATTAGACAGTGGTTCTCAAACTGGGGTCCGCGGACCCCCAGGGGTCTGTGAGCCCTGGCCAGGGGGTCCACGAAATAACTAGTATATATAAATATATATATATTTTTTGCAAAAAAATAAAAGCATATCTACAGATGGGACCATTTGCGCAAATAAAACAAGCATATTGTGTTCATTAGTCCCGCCCATGTTAGCTTTGGGCCAATAGGAACTCTGATGCGATTGTCACGTCAGAGTTCACGTCAATCAAGACTCATTCACTTCACTTAACAAACCGTTTCTGCTGCTGCGTAGCTCGGCTTATTAGCATCCTACTAGCTTGCTAGCTAAATACGGATCAATATTAGTCAGTCAGGTCAGTCCACATCGTCAAGTCATGCTAAGCCCAAACGAGCGAAATTGAGAAAAATCTATGACAATGTCAAGTTTTTTTAGAACCGTGACGGGAGACCGAAGTGCGTCATGTGTCTTCGGGTGCGCACCAAGCCATGAAACCAGCCAAGCTGAAGCGACATCTGATTACAAGCACCAGGAATATAATTGTATTAAATACAAGGACACAACAAAATCATTTTCCTGTCTAAAGAGCGAGGAATACATCCATGGGCTTAATAACTACGATGTGTTCTGTAACGCTGTGATGATAACTTCTGTTATGATCAAGAGCTTTCTGCCAATGATTTAAATAAGGAGCAATACGTTCATTATTTGAAGTTGAAGCACTAATAAAAGTCAGCCTTAGACTGGTCATTCGAAATGTCTGGGTTTACTAGGAATATGCCATTGTTTTACTGTTCATTGTCATAGGACTATGTCTTGTTACTGTTCATAGTCATAGGACTATGTCTTGTTACTGTTCATAGTCATAGGACTATGTCTTGTTACTCAAGTCAAGTCAAGTTTATTGTCACTTCACAGTTTACACAAGTATAAAGCAGTGATGTGAAAATCTTATGTGCAATACCCGACGACAGACAGCAGTTATAAAATAAGATAAAAAATAGATAAAAATAGAATAAAGTTAAAAAATAAAATAAAAAATAAAAATGCAATTTATAAAATGCAAAATATCGGCACAGAAAAGAGCAATATGTATATATAAATCAATGTAATAAAATATACATTGTTATATGCTATACGCCCTTGTTCAGCAGCCTGATGGCCTGACTGTGGAAGCTATCTCTAAGCCTATTTGTACGGCACTTGATACTGCGGTATCGCCTGCCTGACGGTAACAGTGAGTACAGTTCGTGGCTGGGGTGGGCAATGTCTTTTATGATTCATTTGGCCTTGGCCACGCACCGCTGATTGTATATATCCAGGAGGGAGGGGAGCTCACCTCCAACGATATACTGGGCCGTCCGCACCACCCTTTGAAGCGCTCTGCGCTCGAGTGCGGTGCAGTTCCCGTACCAGGCGGTGATACACCCTGTAAGAACCAACTCTCGATGGTGCCGTTATAGAATGTTCTCAGGATGCGGGGGCCCATGCTGAATTTCTTCAGACGCCTGAGGAAATACAGGCGTTGTTGGGCCCTTTTCACCATGTGTGTGGTGTGCGTGGACCATGTGAGGTCCTCGGAGATGTGCACGCCGAGGAACTTGAAGCTGCTGACCCTCTCTACTGCAATGCCGTCGATGGAGATAGGGCTGTGCTCTCCCCTCTGCTTCCTGAAGTCCACGATCAGCTTCTCTTGACGTTCAGGGCGAGGCTGTTCTCCTGGCACCACTGCTCCAGAGATCCGACCTCCTCCCTGTAGGCTGTCTTGTCATCGCCGGCGATCAGGCCCATCACTGTCGTGTCGTCAGCAAACTTGACGATGACGTTGGAGCTGTGCATAGCCATGCAGTCGTGGGTGTAGAGGGAGTAGAGGAGAGGGCTCAGCACGCATCCCTGGGGTGCTCCCGTGTTGAGGGACAGTGGCTCTGATGTGGTGCTGCCCATCCTCACCACCTGGCGGCGGTCCGACAGGAGGTCCAGTATCCAGCTGCACGTGGATGGGGGTACGCCTAGACCTCTAAGCTTGGTGTCGAGCTTGGCAGGAACTATTGTGTTGAACGCTGAGCTGTAGTCCACAAACAGCATTCGCACATAACAGTTCTTTCACTCCAGGTGGGAAAGGGCAGTGTGGAGGGCCATGGCAATTGCGTCGTCCGTGGATCTATTTAGACGATATGCAAATTGCCATGGGTCCAGCGTGGCAGGTAACACGGAGCAAATAAAGTCTTTGACCAACCTCTCGAAGCATTTGCTAACGATCGAGGTGAGGGCTACAGGTCTATAGTCATTCAGGCATGTTACCTTGGGTTGTTTAGGGACAGGCACGATGGTGGACATCTTGAAGACCGCGGGGACAACAGCCTGGGACAGGGAGAGGTTGAAGATGTCTGCAAAGACTCCTGCCAACTGGTCTGCGCATGCTCGGAGGACGCGGCCCGGGATGTCGTCGGGGCCTGCCGCCTTACGGATGTTCAGCCGCTTGAAGGTGCGGCGCACATCCGCCTCCGAGATGCGCAGCAGGCTGGTCTCCTCAGTCGGTGCTGGCTTCGGCGGGCTGCCGTTTACGTCGAACCGAGCAAAAAAAGTATTTAGCTCTCCTGGGAGGGAGGCAGAGGAGTTCTCTACACCAGTGATTCTTAAACTAGGGGTCGCGACCCCAAACGGGGTCGGCAAAAACTTCCGTGGGGTCGCAAAATTATTTGTTACTTCAGTCGGAAATTAGCTGTTATAACACCTGGTGAAACAACGAAAAATAAAATGTCAATACAATGAAAATCTGCCTTTTTCTCATTCCTACACGCTGTTAAGAGGGAGAGAGAGAGAGAGAAAAAAAGTTGCCCAGCTTTAAATGGCGTTTCGAATCGTTTATTGGTCCTATGATAGAAACAATGTAACAATCTGCGCCCACTGTTCAAACTCAATTTCTTCCCGGTTTTTTTACAATACGTCATAGTTAACTCGCCACGTTACTAGCCACGTTTGTGATACTAGCCACTTTTTTTAGCCACTAGCCTAGTTATAACTTTCATCAAAAATGGACAGGTGGCTGCTAAAAAACAATGATATGAGCTCAGAAGTGCCATCTACCTCCAGTTGTGCACCTACTCCTCCGCGATCCTCAGATGGGACAAGTTTGGCCGGTGGTGAGAATAAAAAAGACCCACCAACGAGGCGTCGCCGATACCTGAAAGAATTTCTTAAATATGGATTCACGTGCCAGGTAAAACATGAGCTCGACCACCCACAGTGTGTTATTTGCGGCGATGTTCTGGCACATGAAAGTTTAAAGCCCACAAAAATGAGACGACATCTCGAAAGCCGACATCCAGATGATGCTCAGAAACCCATGACATTTTTTTTACGAAAAGAAGCTGCGCTGCATGGGCAAAAGACCGTTGTGCATAGCCAAGCTACTGTGCCCACCAAAGCCTTGGCAGCGTCATACAAAGTGGCCCACCTTGTAGCCAAAGCACAAAAGCCACACACAATTGCTGAAAGCCTCATCCTTCCTGCAGCAATTGCGATGACCACAGCAATGCATGGTGAAAAGATCGCAAGTGTGCTTAAACAGATTCCCCTCTCCAATGATACCATGTCCAAACGCATTAACGACATCGCTAATGATATGAAATGCCAGCTCATCGAGAGAGTGAAAAACAGCCGGTTTTCTTTGCAGTTAGACGAGTCTACTGACTTGACTAATGTAGCCCATTTAATGGTTTTCATTCGCTACAGTCATGACGGGAAACTGCATGAGGACATGCTGTGCTGCTCTCCGATGGAAGGAAGATGTACTGGTGGAGACATTTTTAACTGTCTTAATGGTTGGATGGAGGAGACAGGCCTGGATTGGGATAAATGCATAAGCATATGCACTGACGGTGCCGGGGCTATGATGGGAAAACACAAAGGGCTGAAAGCCAAGGTCCTTAGCGTTGCACCACATGTCAAGTTCACACACTGCATTATCCATAGGGAGGCCCTGGCATCCAAGACACTTGAACCCGAGCTTAACAATGTTCTTCAAACAGCAATCCAAATAGTGAATTAGATCAAATCGCGCCCTTTAAATTCACGACTCTTCGCCCTTCTCTGCCAGGAAATGGGGTCTGCACATGAATCCCTTCTTTTTCATTCAGAGGTAAGGTGGCTTTCACGGGGCAAAGTTCTTACACGCCTGTTCGAGTTGCGAAGCGAGGTGTGCACCTTCCTCTCAGACGTGCATTCCCCTCTTGCAGACCATCTTACTGACTCGAGATGGTTATCACGTCTTGCATACCTGGCGTGCATATTTGACAAATTAAATAGTCTCAACCTGTCACTACAAGGCCCCAGCACAAACATCCTGACCCTCTCAGACAAAGTGAATGCTTTCACAAAAAAATTGCAGCGTTGGGCAGCCCGTGCAGAGAGTGGGGACTTTGAAATGTTCTCGGAGCTGCACGACTTTTTGGAGAGTGACATGAATGCCAATTCATTGAAAGAGTCAATAACCTGTCATCTTCGTAGTCTCCTCGACAAATTCAATCAGTACTTCCTCACGGAGAATGTAGAGCCTTTTGACTGGGTACGACAACCATTCACCAACTGCTCCTCAAACAACCTGCCATCTGAGCTCGAGGATGCGCTGATTGAGCTGTCCAGCGACCGCACATTGCAGGCGTCGTTTGCCTCAAAAACTCTAGATGAATTCTGGCTGTCAGTTGTGCAGGAATACCCCGGGTTGTCCAAGGCTGCCATGGACATCCTCACGCCGTTTGGATCAACCTATCTGTGCGAAAAGACATTTTCGTCCCTGGCCTACATAAAGAACAAATACAGATGTCGTCTCAACAGCATGGAGGAGAATCTTCGTGTTGCTGTGAGCAGCATCGATCCTCGAATTGACCTGCTATGCTCGCGGAAGCAGGCCCATCCTTCTCATTGACATGGCGTCCGTTATAAGAGGAAGTGAGATCGTTCCAATCATACACACTCTCTGTTGACTCTTGACTCCCGTTTGATTTGGACATTTGTTTCATTGCTTTGTTTGTTCCAGTTCTTGTTTGCGTTAATAAATTGTTGCCGCCCAGGCCTTTTCTTACACATTGCCTATTTGTTTTTGCTTGATTGACAGTCGTTACCATGGGTTTGCAATGCATAACGTTGTCCTGGCAACGCGATTTACAGCCCGCCTCCAAACAACCAAACTGCAGATGGCATTGCTGTTTCTTTCAAAATGTAAATTAATCAATGTTACGAGGTGAAAATCACTACCAATCGAAACATGTCGAGGCGTTTATGTATTCTTCTGGAGTATTAAAAGGAAAAGTTTGCGCTAGCATGAAAGATAAAGTTTATATAAAAATAATCTCTTCTGTATCACTCAAATCATTGGAGACGCAAACTCGTAAATTAATTCACACAAAATCGTTCCTTTTCCATAAAATAATCGTCCATACGTTGTTAATTTGTTTGGATTGGAACAAAAAATCGGTTGCTACGGAAACGTGACGTCACACTTACACACTTTTGGGAAAGTGGGGTCACCAAACCTCTCCAGTTTTTTTTGTGGGGTCGTCAGACAAAAAGTTTAAGAACCACTGCTCTACACAACTGGTTCTCCCTCTGAAGTTCGTTATCGTCTGCAGCCCCTGCCACATACCCCTCGCATTGTGCCTCTTGAATTTCTCCTCCACTCTGTCCTTAACGGGCTCCCGCTCCTGTCGTAACGGGCTCTCGTATATTCCTCCGTATTCCCGGAGCCAAAGGCGGCGTTACGCGCATGTAGGGCAGCGCGAACATCGGTTTCTGGTTGGGATATATCTGAACCGACTTGGTCGGAACAACGTCATCTATGCACTTCTTGATGAACCCGGTGACCGACGACGCGTACTCGTTGATGTTATTGTCCGAGGCAACGCGGAACATGTGCCAGTCAGCGTGATCAAAACAATCCTGCAGCATAGAGTCCGATTGGTCCGACCAGCATTGGACCTCCCTCACAGCGATCGGTTTCTGCTTCAGTCTCTGCCTATAGGCGGGGAGCAGCTGACTACTGACTACTGTTCATAGTCATAGGACTATGTCTTGTTACTGTACAAGTATATAATATATAAATAAATATCCAATATATATAAATATACAAAGTATATAAGTGGTATTAACATGATTCAAATTGAAATGTGTTTCTGTTACTATGAAATGGGCTTTAGGTTGAACATTCTTAAAATACCAATAGTTCCAATGTCATCTAAGAGTACAAATGGTAGTAAGCGTATGTTTAATGTGTTACGATTTTGATTGGGTCCTTGGAATTTTGTTTCCCCTGTAACTGGTCCCTGGGCCCAGAATGTTTGAGAACCCCTGGACTAGAGGACAAGTCCTCTTGAGAACCCCTGGACTAGAGGACAAGTCCTCTTGAGAACCCCTGGACTAGAGGACAAGTCCTATTGAGAACCCCTGGACTAGAGGACAAGTCCTCTTGAGAACTCCTGGACTAGAGGACAAGTCATCTTGAGAACTCCTGGACTAGAGGACAAGTCCTCTTGAGAACCCCTGGACTAGAGGACAAGTCCTCTTGAGAACCCCTGGACTAGAGGACAAGTCCTCTGGAGAACCCTTGGACTAGAGGACAAGTCCTCTTGAGAACCCCTGGACTAGAGGACAAGTCCTCTTGAGAACCCCTGGACTAGAGGACAAGTCCTCTTGAGAACTCCTGGACTAGAGGACAAGTACTCTTGAGAACCCCTGGACTAGAGGACAAGTCCTATTGAGAACCCCTGGACTGCACGCATGACAAGCTCATTTCGGTCGATACAGACTAAATGCACAGTAGATAACAGACGAGTCAGAGGCTAACCAAGGTACTGCACAGATTTCCTGCTGGGCTAACTGATATTTTCGCCTATTTTACTTTGGCCTCCTTTTCCCGCACTATTTTCGATACATGGAACGGCCTTCATTTAGCGCAAGTGCGCTCTCTCTCCTTCAGGTAGCCTACAAATATAATATTAGCCTAATGGCTTTCTAATTTTGCACTGTTTATCCAAAGGATTTTATTAAAGGTTGCATGATTTCTCTTTCAAATGCTTAGAGCATGTTTTATTGTCATAATAATAAAGTGTCACTCTGGTTTTCTTACGGTTATTACGGTAATGAAAAAATAAAAATGCAGGTGTAGACTGAGGCACCGCGACAGTGGTGAAAACGGTGGGTCAAGAAGTAAAGTAGTCCATAACCCGGGGGTTAAGAGTTGCATGGTGGAGCTAGCTGTCGGGGGGGTGATATATAGCACCAGCTGCTGTACTTGTGTCTCCATCTAATCCTCTTCATCAGGAGGGGAGCAAGAGGAGGAGGAAGAGGAGGAGGAACACAGACCAACAGGGAGCTGTCGTTTCTGTGGAGAAAGTCTGCAGTGTTCATCGATGGGTGAAACAAAAAGGAGGAAAATGCGCAGAAGGGAGAGTATGGGTAGAGAAAGCATGGAGGTCAATGCTGGTTCCCGCGTCTTACCCAGGTCTTAGTCTCGATGCCCAGGTGAAGCAGGATGGTGATGAGGGCCAGTGTGGTGATGGGGGTCCCCCACGTAAACAAATCCACATCAGAGTCAGCATAGGCCTGGAGAGGGAGAGAGAGGGAAAAAGCCAGAAAGCGAGAGAGAGAAAGCGAGAGAGAGCGAGGGAAAGAAGGAGAGGGAGAGCAAGAGAACAAGAATATATTATAGATATTGCGACAGAGAGGCGGATGGAGGGAGAGTGAGAAAAAAAAAAGAGGAAGAGAGTCACAGAGTGTGTAAGAGAGAGAGGGAGCAAGAGAACGACAGTAAAAGATGCAGAGAGGAAGAGAGATGAATAGTGAGTGTGAGGGAGTAGGCAGCGGGGGTAAAGGAGGAAGGTGTAGTATCGGCATGGGTGATAAATCATTTATATCTAATGTCGTTTTTTGCTGCATTGTGCACAAACTCTGAATGGCAGCTTTACAGGGTTTCTGCTTTGCTGTTCACCACCTGGACACACACGCCCTCCTTCCAACACACACACACACACACACCCCCTCCTTCCAACACACACACACACACACACACACCCTCCTTCCAACACACACACACACACACACACACACCCTCCTTCCAACACACACGCGCACACACACACACACCCTCCTTCCAACACACACGCGCACACACCACACACCACACACACACACACACACCCTCCTTCCAACACACACGCGCACACACACACACACCCTCCTTCCAACACACACACACACACACACACCCCTCCACACACACCGCACACACACACACCCTCCTTCCAACCACACACACACACACACACACACCCTCCTTCCAACACACACACACACACACACCCTCCTTCCAACACACACACACACACACACACACACCCTCCTTCCAACACACACACACACACACACACACACACACACCCTCCTTCCACACACACACACACACACACACACACCCTCCTTCCAACACACACGCGCACACACACACACACCCTCCTTCCAACACACACACACACACACACACACCCTCCTTCCAACACACACACACACACACACCCTCCTTCCAACACACACACACACACACACACCCTCCTTCCAACACACACGCGCACACACACACACACCCTCCTTCCAACACACACGCGCACACACACACACACCCTCCTTCCAACACACACGCGCACACACACACACGCCCTCCTTCCAACACACACGCGCACACACACACACACCCTCCTTCCAACACACACGCGCACACACACACACGCCCTCCTTCCAACACACACGCGCACACACACACACGCCCGCCCTCTCCTTCAAATACAAATGCACACACACACACACACGCACACCTCTCATCAAATCACGTTGTGGTCTTAAGTGGATTGTATTTGTTTGAGTGAACTCACAAAGTAGGGGATGAAGAAACAGACCAGGCTCTGGTAGAAGGCATCCATCATGTTCATCCAGAACATGTACGGCTTGTATTCCTGCAGCACACACACAGGGAGACTGCTTTGTAGCTTAGCTCAGGGTTAGTTGTCTCGCACAGGGACACCTCAACACTTGGCTAGGGCTCTAAAGCGACTTTTAAGTGAATTATGGACATTAAGGGGCTGGTTGGGGTTAGGGGGGCATCTTGCTCTAGGATGCCTACAGGTCAGGCTGCGGACATTGGGGATCGAACCCAGTACCTTTCAGCTGGGTGGAGGGGGGATCAAACCCTAACCACTACGGGATTACACTCCCCATTGTACAATGTAGGTTGTTGTGTATTCACAAACGACAAACCGCATGGGCTCCACATACAGTGATAGAACCTACCTCGGAGTTCTGCCCATTCATGTAGAGCTGGGGCAGGGCCTGCAGGGCGCGGGACGACACGTCCTTGTCCAGGGTCCCGGTGACCAGCTGGGGGAAGGCGGAGAACATGAGGTTGAAGAACACCAGGTACCACTGGTCCACCATGGAGGAGCCGGAGAAGCCACAGTGAAACTGGAACCAGAAGATCAGCGCCACGAACATCTGGGGACATGGAGGACACCAGGGAACCACCAGATGACTCAACAAACACATTATTGAAGTTATCAATTCATTGAGGAGTATAATGGATGACTGTGAATTAATGATTGAATGAAGGTAGGTATTAGTTGATGGAAATTTAATGATTAAATCAATTAATGATTCAATTCGATGGATGAATCCAAAATCGACATGTACATCGCACACAGTAAAATGTGTTCTCAGCATTGAACCCATCCTAGTATTAGGAGCAGTGGGCAGCTGTCGTATACACAGGGGAGCAGGGGAGGGGCCTTGCTCCAGGGCACCTCGGCAGTGCCCTGGAGGCCAACTGGAACCTTTTTCCGTACTTTGGGGACTTGATCCAGCGACCCTCCGGTTCCCAAGCCAAGTCCCAACAGACTGAGCTACTGAGTGAAGATGGACTGATTGATGGATGGAAACATAAATGAATGAATGGGTGACAAAATCGATGAGTGAATTACTGCATGAATTAATAGATGGATGAATAAATTTATTAATTAATGGATAGATGAATGATACATTAGTGACTGAATGATGAATGGATGGATGGCCGAATGGATGATTGAGTCGATGGACGGAGCGTGGATGGATTTATGAATAATTGAATGAGTAACCGGGTGGATGAATGTGTATGCGTGTGGATGAATGTGTATGCGTGTGGATGAATGTGTATGCGTGTGTATGCGTGTGGATGAATGTGTATGCGTGTGGATGAATGTGTATGCGTGTGTATGCGTGTGGATGAATGTGTATGCGTGTGGATGAATGTGTATGCGTGTGGATGCGTGTGGATGAATGTGGATGCGTGTGGATGAATGTGTATGCGTGTGGATGAATGTGTATGCGTGTGGATGAATGTGTATGCGTGTGGATGCGTGTGGATGAATGTGTATGCGTGTGGATGCGTGTGGATGAATGTGTATGCGTGTGGATGAATGTGTATGCGTGTGGATGAATGTGTATGCGTGTGGATGAATGTGTATGCGTGTGGATGAATGTGTATGCGTGTGGATGCGTGTGGATGAGTGTGGATGCGTGTGGATGAGTGTGTATGCGTGTGGATGCGTGTGGATGCGTGTGGATGCGTGTGGATGCGTGTGGATGCGTGTGGATGCGTGTGGATGCGTGTGGATGAATGTGTATGCGTGTGGATGCGTGTGGATGAATGTGGATGCGTGTGGATGAATGTGGATGCGTGTGGATGCGTGTGGATGAATGTGTATGCGTGTGGATGAATGTGTATGCGTGTGGATGAATGTGTATGCGTGTGGATGAATGTGTATGCGTGTGGATGAATGTGTATGCGTGTGGATGCGTGTGGATGCGTGTGGATGAATGTGGATGCGTGTGGATGAATGTGTATGCGTGTGGATGAATGTGTATGCGTGTGGATGCGTGTGGATGCGTGTGGATGAATGTGGATGCGTGTGGATGAATGTGTATGCGTGTGAGAATCACACCGCGATTGATCTCCTGTGAAGTATCTCCTTAACAGAATTGATTTAACTCATCTTATTATTCATTATTTTCAGCTCTAAGTGTATTTGCTAGTCAAGCTTCCAGGGAGTTCTATTACTGTGTACTATGACACAGCAGGAACCAATACATTCCAGTACACAGCAGTACTACCGTGACATCAGTAGTACTAAACAAATGGCCCAGATTTAGAAGAGAGAGCGAACCAAAATGTATTTTAAGAAGGATTGGCTTAAAACGTGAGATAAACAGTGTCCTTAAACCATTTTTCAGACGTAATTTTTTGTTTTTATTAAAAACACCTTGTTAAAGAGGTGGTATATGAAAATCAAATAGAACTTAGAGACTTGTATTGTCTAAAAACCTTTCTTAAAAAACCTTTCTTATACTTAAGAACTTATTTGACAAATTACTGTCTTCCATTGATTGTCCTTTAAAATGTGATTCCTGTGCATGTAAGCAATGATAATAAACACAACACACCATCCACCAGACATCCCACCGCTACCATCTGCTTCTAAGGAACTCACTGCGTTCTTGTAGAAGAAGTAGAGGATCATGTTGGCCAGTCTGGAGTAGCACCAGTGACCGTGGACCAGCAGCAGCTTCTGGAGGTACTGGAAGCGCGGGAGGGCAAAGTCACTGGCCATGACCGCCTGGGAGGAACGGGACAAGAACCACCGGCTTTTAGAGCTCACCACCGGGGTGTGTGTGTGTGTGTGTGTGTGTGTGTGTGTGTGTGTGTCTCTCTCTACCCCTTGCACCCTCCCTCCCCCTTGCACCCTCTGTCCCCAATGTCCTCACACACACACTGTGAAGTGACAATCGACTTCACACACACACACACACACACACACACACACACACACACACACACACACACACACACACACACACACACACACACACACACACACACACACACACACACACACACACACACACACACACACACACACACACACACACACACACACACACACACACACACACACACACACACACACACACACACACACACACACACACAGTTAAGGGGTACAGTGTGTGTTAAGGGGGTACAGTGTGTGTTAAGGGGGTACAGTGTGTGTGTGTTAAGGGGGTACAGTGTGTGTTAAGGGGGTTCAGTGTGTGTGTTAAGGGGGTTCAGTGTGTGTGTTAAGGGGGTACAGTGTGTGTGAGGGGGTACAGTGTGTGTGTTAAGAGGGTACAGTGTGTGTGTGAGGGGTACAGTGTGTGTGTGAGGGGGTACAGTGTGTGTGTTAAGGGGGTACAGTGTGTGTGTTAAGAGGGTACAGTGTGTGTGTTAAGGGGGTACAGTGTGTGTGTTAAGAGGGTACAGTGTGTGTGTTAAGGGGGTTCAGTGTGTGTGTTAAGGGGGTACAGTGTGTGTGAGGGGGTACAGTGTGTGTGAGGGGGTACAGTGTGTGTGAGGGGGTACAGTGTGTGTTAAGGGGGTACAGTGTGTGTGAGGGGTACAGTGTGTGTTAAGGGGGTACAGTGTGTGTGAGGGGGTACAGTGTGTGTTAAGGGGGTACAGTGTGTGTTAAGGGGGTACAGTGTGTGTGAGGGGGTACAGTGTGTGTGAGGGGGTACAGTGTGTGTTAAGGGGGTACAGTGTGTGTGAGGGGGTACAGTGTGTGTTAAGGGGGTACAGTGTGTGTGAGGGGGTACAGTGTGTGTTAAGGGGGTACAGTGTGTGTTAAGGGGGTACAGTGTGTGTGAGGGGGTACAGTGTGTGTTAAGGGGGTACAGTGTGTGTTAAGGGGGTACAGTGTGTGTGAGGGGGTACAGTGTGTGTTAAGGGGTACAGTGTGTGTGTGAGGGGGTACAGTGTGTGTGAGGGGGTACAGTGTGTGTTAAGGGGGTACAGTGTGTGTGAGGGGGTACAGTGTGTGTGTTAAGGGTGTGTGTTAATAAACTATAAATAAAAACAAAAGCTGACAAGAGCAGCACTTTTGAAGAGCTTTGTTCTGCTAACGGGTTTGTTTTGTTGTTTGGGCGGAATTATTAAAAAACGGCATCATCCTGGCGGGAGATCCGACGGACCTCAACTCACAAGCTCGTTTTGGAAACTTTGCGGTAGAAAGGGTGGGGGTGGGACGCTAGAGCCCAGCGGGGCATGCTAGCTAGCCGCGCCGATGGCATTAGAGGGATTCGTTGGTACGACAACAGGCGCTCGTCAGCTGCATTCCCGAAATCCTGACGCACACTTGCTTCATTGCGGCCCCCCGCCCCCCTACCCGCTTTTTACGCCGCTAGCTCAACCCTTAAGCGAAACACGGCGACTGTCAAACCCAGACCACGACGTCAACACAAAAAATACGCCAGCCGCCGTCGCCTCAGAGGCGCTTTAACGTCTGCCAACCGTCTGTCAACGTTTTAAAAAAACGCATAGGCGGCGTGAGGGTGAGAGAGACAGAGAGACGTGTTAATCATACAGCGCCTCGTTAGGCCGCTGCTCCTAACGATGATGGATGCTCTGCACGGCGAGGACAGGACACGCTACTTCAGCAGATGTGGAGCCGCCGCCGCCGAGGTGAGGCTAATTGGACGGCTCCATCACTGCTAGCCATGCGCGGGCCCTGTCCTCCAGCGGAGTGGTGGGAGGAGCTTATCTAGGGAGGGAGGGGGGGAAAGGCTCCGGAGGAATTGTTTCAACATCATTGAGTTGAAGCTAAGGTTGAGGCATTAGCGGGTTAACTAACGACCTAGCCTGACCTTTTTTTACTCCGTCTCACTCCCTCTCTTTCTCTGTACCTCTCTCTCTCTCACTCAATCCCCTCTCCCTCCCTCCATCACACTCTCTGACTATCCAGGCATCTCACCCCACCTGCATGCCCTCCTGCCCCGAGATGCCGACGCCCACATCCGCCACCTGGATCATGCTGACATCATTAGCTCCATCACCTGAGAGAGAGAGAGAGAGAGAGAGAGAGAGAGAGAGAGAGAGAGAGAGAGAGAGAGAGAGAGAGAGAGAGAGAGAGAGAGAGAGAGAGAGAGAGAGAGAGAGAGAGAGAGAGAGAGAGAGAGAGAGAGAGAGAGAGAGAGAGAGAGAGAGAGAGAGAGAGAGAGAGGAGAGAGAGAGAGAGAGAGAGAGAGAGGAGAGAGAGAGAGAGAGAGAGAGAGAGGAGAGAGAGAGAGAGAGAGAGAGAGAGAGAGAGAGAGAGAGAATACGAGGAACCTTTACAAAAAAAGCATCAGAGCATTTTGTAAACATCCCAGAAGCCAGTTGGAAGCGGTGCTGTGAAGGCGCTGCCCAGGACTAAGGCCACACGCTGAGATCTCATCACCATTTAAAAACACCTCAAACTAAAACAGTATCCAGACGAGCAGTTTCCCAACCTGTGGGTCGGGACACAACCTGGGGTCAGCTGATTTGCATACAGGAGTGCCTGAGATTGCAGACAAATGCATTTATTTATTTTTTTTTCACACACACACACACACACACACACACACACACACACACACACACACACACACACACACACACACACACACACACACACACACACACACACACACACACACACACACACACACACACACACACACACACACACACACACCACACACACACACACACACACACACACACACACACACACACACACACACACACACACACACACACACACACACACACACACACACACACACTGATAGTGCGGTGGTGGTTCAGCGCTAAACAAGAAATTCCATTAGCGCTTAGCTGCTAGTTGTTGGGTTGGCAAGAACGCTTGGAATCAAGGAGACCAGAGTGTCCCCGGATACAGCGGAGCTGCGGCGATGTTAGCATTCTTTGTTATCATAGCATCACAGGATTGCTGCAATTAATAACATGTCAGCCAATAACCTTGGATCCCAGATAACCAAACATTTAGCCATCAGGGACATTCTGAGTGGCTGGCTGGCATGCATGGTTGTTTTGCTATGTAAACTATTTAAAAATATATTTTATAACTTATAATAAAACATGGATGACATCACTTAAACAAGTCGTCAAAAGTAAAATGATTGTGAAAAAAAGGAATATAATAAATAATAAAAATCATCTTTGTTGATACCAACAGCATATCGCCGCAATCTTTGCTAACCCTGCAACGCTAACCGAGCGGTAGCATATCTAGGCGTGCGTCTCTGTTCCCTCCGTTCTCCGCTATGGCCAACACAGTCCCCACACACACACACACACACACACACACACACACACACACACACACACACACACACACACACACACACACACACACACACACACACACACACACACACACACACACACACCACACACACACACACACACACACACACACACACACACACACACACACACACACACACACACACACACACACACACACACACACACACACACACACACACACACACACACACACAATGATACTACTACATTAGACAATCCAACAATTACTCAGTAAGCCCAAAAACACCCCCGGAAAAAACCTTTTGATTAAACATTCAATGTTGTGATTAAATGTGATTACCGGTAAATATTTCTGCTCATGTAACGGCAACACATTTGTACACAACAAAGTATTTAAATACTTACTGAAATACAGGAGCGGTGGTCTCCGAGACGTAAGACTTGACATGTTCTATGTCAAAAATAAATGAATAAATAAGCCAATTATCCGCTTCAGAGAGACGGCAGCCGGCGGAGCAGCAGGACGTCCACGACCTGCTGGCGGACACCTCCCTTCTGGAGGACACCTCCCTTCTGGAGGACACCTCCCTTCTGGAGGACACCTCCCTTCTGCCGGACACATCCCTTCTGGAGGACACATCCCTTCTGGAGGACACCTCCCTTCTGCCGGACACCTCCCTTCTGGAGGACACCTCCCTTCTGGCGGACACCTCCCTTCTGGCGGACACCTCCCTTCTGGAGGACACCTCCCTTCTGGAGGACACCTCCCTTCTGGAGGACACCTCCCTTCTGGAGGACACCTCCCTTCTGGCGGACACCTCCCTTCTGGCGGACACCTCCCTTCTGGAGGACACCTCCCTTCTGGGTGCCCAGAAGGGAGGTGTCCGCCAGAAGGGAGGTGTCCTCCAGAAGGGAGGTGTCCGCCAGAAGGAATGTGTTCTCCCAGAAGGGACGTGTCCTCCCGACGGACAGACACGGACACATCCCTTCTGGCGGACACGACCCTACAGGGACCTCGAGGATCGAACCCAGAACCTTTCAGCCGGAAGTCAAAATCCCTGGAATGCCCTGCCCCCAGTAATATGGCAAGTGACCAGTAAGGATGAAGTGATTTAGCAGTTGGTCTCAGGAGAATTAAAGTGGGTTTACTACATTGTGCTTGAGAAATACCACGAATCAAACTCACTCTGTGACGTTTTCCATTTCACAGTAAACAATGTTTTACTATTACTTTTTTTTTTTACTTTACTATAACTATTACTCTTCTGTGTCCAGTGGTCCACATCTGATTTTTGGTTATGCAATAAAAACTAGAATGCACTCAGTAGAACGCATACCTCTGCCACACCAAAAAGTTTCTTAGCCCATTAAAAAAAAACTAACGGAGAAACTAACAAAAACAAAACCTCCTCCCATCTTTGATGGCAGTGTTAAAAAAAATTGAGGTTCTGGAAACCCATTGTGCAGAGCATTCACACCCACATGGTGGTTACCCTGACCCCAGATCGGGCGGAGCCCCCCAGGTAACACATGGTGGTTACCCTGACCCCAGATCGGGCGGAGCCCCCCAGGTAACACATGGTGGTTACCCTGACCCCAGATCGGGCGGAGCCCCCCAGGTAACACATGGTGGTTACCCTGACCCCAGATCGGGCGGAGCCCCCCAGGTAACACATGGTGGTTACCCTGACCCCAGATCGGGCGGAGCCCCCCAGGTAACACATGGTGGTTACCCTGACCCCAGATCGGGCGGAGCCCCCCAGGTAACACATGGTGGTTACCCTGACCCCAGATCGGGCGGAGCCCCCCAGGTAACACATGGTGGTTACCCTGACCCCAGATCGGGCGGAGCCCCCCAGGTAACACATGGTGGTTACCCTGACCCCAGATCGGGCGGAGCCCCCCAGGTAACACATGGTGGTTACCCTGACCCCAGATCGGGCGGAGCCCCCCAGGTAACACATGGTGGTTACCCTGACCCCAGATCGGGCGGAGCCCCCCAGGTAACACATGGTGGTTACCCTGACCCCAGATCGGGCGGAGCCCCCCAGGTAACACATGGTGGTTACCCTGACCCCAGATCGGGCGGAGCCCCCCAGGTAACACATGGTGGTTACCCTAACCCCAGATTGGGCGCCCCCAGCTAACCTACCGATGGCCAGGGTCATGACCTTCAGCTTGTCCCGGACCAGCTTCACCACGGCGCTCTTCTGCAGTGGCGTGGAGCGGCAGCACAGCACTGAGCGGCAGCTCCTGGCCACCTCCAGGAACTTGTCCTCCAGGCCGCGGTCCAGGGCGTAGGCCAGGGTGCGGCCGTCGATCACCAGCCCCAGACGGTGTACCGGGAAGGGGGCCGAGGTGTGGGAGAAAGACGAGGAGGAGGCGGAGGACGAGGGCGGACCGTAGAGGTCGCCGTGGAAGGGGCCCTTGGAGGGGTGGTGCTGGGGCAGGGAGCAGGAGGACGGGGGGGAGGAGGCGCAGAGGAACTTGGCCCGGATGTAAAGGAGGCTTTCCTCCAGGAGCACCGCACACGCCTCCTGGTGGGGGAGACGGATAGGTCAGGGGTCAGGGATAAATGGTGAATTTAAAGAATAGTTAAATCCTCTCCATCAACTGCTTAAAAACACAGATCGAGCAGTGCACAGTTAAAGCCTTCAAACGGCAGTTAGTCTTTCCGATTGGCCGGCAGTGAAAACCAACAGTGGCCAATTAGAGAGCAGGGAACAGAAGGAGGTATCGGGCTGAAGGCCGGAGCCACGCCCTTCACCATACCTGGGAGTCTGCGTTGAGGGTGAGGATCTCCTCCTCGGGGTCCAGCAGCTTGCAGGCGTAGGCGATGTTGACGGCAGTCTCCTGTTTGTCCCCTGTGAGGACCCATACCTGGAGCCCCGCCTTGCGCAGCGCCGCGATGGTCTCCGGGACGCCGTCCTGCAGTCGGTCCTCGATGCCAGTGGCCCCTACAAGACAAACAATCAACAAACAACAGTACAAACACACAACAATAACACTCAACATTACAACAGCACTATATAACACTCTGTTATAAGGTAGCAGTGTGCTGTGAGTGAGGTAGCAGAGTGCTGTGAGTCAGGGGTCCCAGTAGAGGTACCCAGTAGCAGAGTGTTGTGAGTAAGCAAGCAGAGTGCTGTGAGCCAGGGGCCCAGTAGAGTGCTGTGAGCCAGGGGCCCAGTAGAGTGCTGTGAGCCAGGGGCCCAGTAGAGTGTTGTGAGTGAGTAAGCAGAGTGCTGTGAGCCAGGGGCCCAGTAGAGTGCTGTGAGCCAGGGGCCCAGTAGTGTTTTGTGAGCCAGGGGCCCAGTAGAGTGCTGTGAGCCAGGGGCCCAGTAGATTGCTGTGAGCCAGGGGCCCAGTAGAGTGTTGTGAGTGAGTAAGCAGAGTGCTGTGAGCCAGGGGCCCAGTAGAGTGCTGTGAGCCAGGGGCCCAGTAGCGTTTTGTGAGCCAGGGGCCCAGTAGAGTGTTGTGAGTGAGTAAGCAGAGTGCTGTGAGCCAGGGGCCCAGTAGAGTGCTGTGAGCCAGGGGCCCAGTAGTGTTTTGTGAGCCAGGGGCCCAGTAGAGTGCTGTGAGCCAGGGGCCCAGTAGATTGCTGTGAGCCAGGGGCCCAGTAGAGTGTTGTGAGTGAGTAAGCAGAGTGCTGTGAGCCAGGGGCCCAGTAGAGTGCTGTGAGCCAGGGGCCCAGTAGCGTTTTGTGAGCCAGGGGCCCAGTAGAGTGTTGTGAGCCAGGGGCCCAGTAGAGTGCTGTGAGCCAGGGGCCCAGTAAAGTGCTGTGAGCCAGGGGCCCAGTAGTGTTTTGTGAGCCAGGGGCCCAGTAGAGTGCTGTGAGCCAGGGGCCCAGTAGATTGCTGTGAGCCAGGGGCCCAGTAAAGTGCTGTGAGCCAGGGGCCCAGTAGAGTGCTGTGAGCCAGGGGCCCAGTAGAGTGCTGTGAGCCAGGGGCCCAGTAAAGTGCTGTGAGCCAGGGGCCCAGTAGAGTGCTGTGAGCCAGGGGCCCAGTAGAGGTACCCAGTAGCTGGAGGTCAGTCTCCAGCCGCAGGGCCGACTGGAAGAGCTGCTCCTCTCTGCCCTGGATGGCCGTCTCAGCCTCCAGATGGCCCTGGAGCCAGCGGGCATACTGCTCCTTACTGAGAGTCTAACACACACACACACACACACACACACACACACACACACACACACACACACACACACACACACACACACACACACACACACACACACACACACACACACACACACACACACACACACACACACACACACACACACACACACACACCACACACACACACACACACACACACACACACACACACACACACACACACACACACACACACACACACACACACACACACACACACACAAACGCTTTCAAATACGGTTTTATCCAACTCACGTGGTGACACACTTTTACATAAGGGAGGATCGTGAAGAGGAGGGTGAGGAAAAAAGAGAGAAAGAGAAGTGAGGGAAGAAGAAAGAATGGTGAAAATAAGAGAGAAGAGGAGGGATGGAGGAAGAGACAAGGGGAGAGAGAAAGAAGAAGAGAAGGAGAGTGAGAGAGTGACACAATGAGACCAGCCGGTGAGAGTAGAAATGAGGCGGCTGTGCGAGCAGGCAGACTGTAGCTGAGTCACAGAGAGGGAGGCTGTGTCCATGTGGGCTCCATAGAGACCCTGTTAACCCCTGCTGAGAAGCCCTGCCCCCACCTCATCACTACACATACAGCAGGGAGGGCTGGGTTCAGGGCTGGGTTCAGGGCTGGGGTTCAGGGCTGGGGGTTCAGGGCTGGGTTCAGGGCTGGGTTCAGGACTGGGTTCAGGACTAGGTTCAGGACTAGGTTCAGGACTGGGACTGGGTTCAGGGCTGGGACTGGGTTCAGGGCTGGGACTGGGTTCAGGGCTGGGTTCAGAACTTGGTTCAGGGCTGGCTTCAGGGCTGGGTGCTGGTTAAATGGGCCTCAAATAAATGTCAATATTGGAATTAAAAATTGTCTGAAAACTTTAACTCAAAGGTGGTTTAACATGTTAAAAAAAAAACCCAATGTGGGACCTTCTGTGGAAAAAAATCATTTGGAACAAAAAACTGACCAATCAAGGAGTGCACAATAGCGTGTGACATGAATGAAAAAATGATACTGAGTTATCGGCCTTGTGAGGCTGATATTCACTCACAGCATGTGAGGGAATATCAGCCGGGCAGCAATCGATTTCCACAAACTCCAGCCAATCACTCACAACCAATATTGCTGCCTTCGCTCTTGCCGAATCCAGTTGGCAGTAAAGCTTTTCTCCTGTGTATATTATCTGTTCATCTTTCAACATCATTATTCGGTCCACTTCTTATAAAACCGTTTCAAACACTCCATCCTTTCACTTTCATTGGGCACAGAACATCTTGAGCATCAACCTGTTAGTCAAGAACTGAAGCTCCCTCCTTTGCGCCATCATTTTTGTACATTTGGGGAAAGGCTTTGGACGGGCCAGAGGCCAGACTGATCTGGACCGAGAGACAGAACGGGAACTGGGCTACCGTCTCACTCTTGAACTCTTGAGTGGACACTGTGGCCCTTTGATGGATGGACGACAATGCTCTGGCCGGGCCCTTATGCCCCCATTACACCAAAGTAGTTCTATCCCGTTCCACCAGTTCTAAAAAAATTACGGGCTGTGATGGCAGTAGAATGCGTAGTTTGGCGTAAAATACGATGCTAGTTTGTTCATAAGCAGTCCTCAATACTCGTTCTCATTCTTATCTCGTTCTTAGCCAGTCTGCAGTCCGTTTGTATCCAGTTCAACCTCGTTCTACCTCAATCTACCTCATTGACAATATGTCCAAGCCAGTTCTAACCAATTCTTAACCCGACCAACTCGTTCTCACTCCGTTCTCATCTGGTCCCTAGTGTGGGTGGACTCGCGTCCTGGATACCGAACGGGTTGTAGCCAGTCCTCATTCAGGTTCAGGGCTCCGAGCGGAACACATGAACCATCTCCATCATCATGCCTCCAAAGAGAAGTCCATTCAGAAAGAGAGAGCGAGCAAAATCAACTTTTATATTATGTAGAACATTGCAAAATTACCTTTTTTTTTAACCATTTTTGTGACATATTTACATGTGTAATAATCTTTATTGGCCCTCTACATAAAATAATAAAATGACCAGTTTCTTGGACAATTTACTTCATAGATACAATGCCATGTTCATTCTAGAAAATACGATTTAAACCATTGTTTCATAAAATGTATGTCCGACTGCACCACGTCGTAACACGTCCCTAGGAGGTTCCCTACGGCAGGTCCGTTCGTAGTCTCTCTATCTCGTTTTAAGTACGTTGTCAATCCGTCTGATTGCAGAACGGGAAGAACGGGTTCACATGTTGAGCAAGCTCAAAGTTCTGGAGCACCATCCCCATCCGAGCCCGTCTATGAAGTTCGTAAAAAGACTGTAAATAGTTGCTAGCTACGTCCATACACAGTTGGAGCCCGGTCGACAACATTTTCACAAACGTATTGAGAAGTAATTTGGTGTGATGGTATTGGTATGGATGGTATTACCTTCTTGGCGATGCATAGGGTCCGCAGGCCGTCAGCGGCGTACAGATTGAGGTAGTTCTGGGTCTTGTATAGAATCTTTCTTTGGCGTTTTCCTTTGGAATTATCTGGCGTGGAGGAGGAAAAACATATCAGGATCAGCCTTTGATTCCATGGAAGGGTCAGAAATGAATAAGAAGATGTACGCATGAGAGGAGATGGAGGACAAAAAGGGAAGGAGACCACAGGAGTAGGAAGGGTAAGGGTCAATTAGGGTAAAAAGGGGTCAGGAATGAATTAGCAGATTCCTGCGAAACATCAGAGTTCTTCCAAGAAGAACATGGACGCCATCTGCTCTTCACGCCTAAACCGAGCTGGCCTCTCTCTCTCTCTCTCTCTCCCTGGGCAAGTACAACCCCAGCTCTACATAGCGGCTTCAATTCACTAAACATTATTACAATGTTAATGTTTCAGAGAAACATGTCTACGGTCAGGACAGTTTCTTTTTTTAACTTTGGTTTGCGCTGTTTTTACGTCCTACTGAAGGAGGGACCTCCTGTGTTCCTTCTCAAGGTTCCCTGGTAATCCTTCAGAACATGAAGCCCTTTAGACACAAACTGGGACTAAGAGACATTCAAACACAGTTGACACGACTACCGACACATCTATACACTGAGGGATCAAGGTTCTCGCCGACCTCGGAGAACCAGAGAAACACAACAACCGGCACCCAACACCAACCACTAGAGTGAGACCCCAGCTAGTGTGTGTGTGTGTGTGTGTGTGTGTCAAGTCAAGTTTATTGTCACTTCACAGTTTACACAAGTATAAGCAATGAGTGAAAATCTTATGTGCAATACCGACGACAGACAGCAGTTATAAAAAAACTGAATAGGATAAAAATAAGTAAAAAAGTACAAAACTGAATAAGTTAAATATATAAAAATGCAATATATTATATTCAATATGTCAGAAAAAGAGCAATATATATATATATAAATCAATATAAATATAATAAAATATACATTGTTATATGCTATACGCCCTTGTTCAGCAGCCTGATGGCCTGACTGTCTCTGGGCCTATTTGTACGGCACTTGATACTGCTGTATGGCCTGCCAGACGGTAAAAATGAATACAGTTTGTGGCTGGGGTGGGCAATGTCTTTTATGATGCATTGGGCCGTCCGCACCACCCTTTGAAGCGCTCTGCGCTCGAGGGCGGTGCAGTTCCCGTACCGGGCGGTGATACACCCTGTAAGAACACTCTCGATGGGGCCGGTCTAGAATGTTCTCAGGATGCGGGGCCCATGCTGTATTTCCTCAGACGCCTGACGAAATACAGGCGTTGTTGGGCCCTTTTCACCACGTGTGTGGTGTGCGTGGACCATGTGAGGTCCTCGGAGATGTGCACGCCGAGGAACTTGAAGCTGCTGATGTATGTATATATATATGTGTATGCATGCATGCGTGTGTGTGTGTGTGGTCGGGTTCTGCAGGAATTCAACGTGCATCTGCTCCAACATGAGACAGCAATAGGCTAAAAATGCATGCTTGGTGAAAACAATCAAATGTATTATGTATTTGTGTATTATGTATTTGTTATGTAAATGTATTATGTATTTGTGTATTATGTATTTGTTATGTAAATGTGTTTTGCATTTGTGTATTATGTATTTGTTATGTAAATGTATTTTGTATTTGTGTATTATGTATTTGTTATGTAAATGTATTATGTATTTGTGTATTATATATTTGTGTATTTGTTATGTAAATGTATTTTGTATTTGTGTATTATGTATTTGTGTATTATGTATTTGTTATGTAAATGTAAATGTATTTTACATTTTGTTCTTGAAGCAGGCTACATAGTATTCTGCTGTGGGTAAGTAGACATAAGATTTATTGTTGTTCTTAGTTATTTGTGTTGATCAAATTGTAGAACCTTTTTCTCAAAGCTAGTTACCTGTACATAGTAAGTGAGGTGTACAGGCCTATTGTTGTGCTAAGATAATCACCCAGTCTGGCCCATACAGCCATAGTCAATAGAGTTAACGACAGGGAGGAGCCTAACCCTGCATGAGTCTCTCTCCCTATCGCATAGGCTATTAACATAGAAGTAGTTTGTTAGTGTCAGCATTTAGCGGCACAGGCCCCAGGAACTAAGACCCAGAACAAAGACCAAGGAGTCGTTCTACAGGAGTCCCAGAACAAGACCCAGAACAAAGACCAAGGAGTCGTTCTACAGGAGTCCCAGAACAAGACCCAGAACAAGACCCAGAACAAAGACCAAGGAGTCGTTCTACAGGAGTCTGTCTAGGGAGTCCTAGTTAATCCTAGTCCTAGTTAGTCAAATCCAGTCCCCCTACCCTTGCTATGTGTCGTCATTCCATTGAAGTCTGGACATCCTCCCACAATAGATGGCATCGAGGCTCTCCCTCTCGATGCCGCAACCCTTCCAATCTCCTCTATCCTACCATTTCTACCTTCACAGATCTTGTGGTGAAAGGGGGACTCTGGAATTGCCAATCGTCGGTCAAGAAGACTGAAACCATTCTGGCCTACGCCGCACTCCAGTCTCTCCACTTCCTGGCTCTCACCGAGACCTGGATCACCCCTGAGAACACGGCCACCGCAGCTGCTCTCTCCGCGACCTACTCCTTCACCCACACCCCCCGACCCTCTGGGCGTGGTGGAGGAACGGGACTCCTAGTCTCTCCAAACTGGTCATATCAGGTACTCCCTCTGGGTCACCTGACCAGATCGGCACTCGAATTTCATGCTGTTTCTGTTACCATCCCAACTAGGCTCAACATTGCCGTAATCTACCGACAACCGGGCCCTCTTGGTGACTTCTTTGACGAGATGGACGCCCTCCTCAGCTGCTTTCCTGAGGACGGCACCCCACTCGTGGTTCTGGGTGACTTCAACATCCAGTCGGATAAGTTACAATCTCCTGAATTTATTAACTTTTTTGCCATATTCGGTCTAACACTCACTCCTTCTCCCCCTACCCACAGAGCTGGGAACCAACTGGATCTTGTCTTCACAAGATCCTGTACCACCTCGGTGATCTCGGTCACACCCCTCCCTGTCTCTGATCACCATTTTGTTGCTTTCTCTCTCCCTCTCAAATCCCCCACCTCCCTACCCACTACTCCCCACATTGTTACCTTCCGTAGTAACCTGAAAACTCTCTCTCCCTCTTCTTTCTCCGCATCTGTCCTATCCTCACTACCATCCCCCCAACAATTCTCTCTCTTGTCGGTAGAGGAAGCCTCCTCCACTCTGACTTCCTCTCTCTCCTCCTCCTTCAACTCTCTCTGTCCTCTCACCTCCAGACCAGCACGAGCCTCTCCTCCACCTCCTTGGCTGTCCGAACCTCGTAGAGCAGAGCTACGGGCGGCCGATAGAAAATGGAGGAAATCTGACTCTTCTGATGACCTCGCTCACTACCTCCGTCTCCTCGCTGGCTTCACCTCCACGGTATCGGCTGCTAAATCTGCCTTCTACCGTACAAAAATCAACTCTTCTGCCTCTAACCCAAGGAAACTTTTCTCCATGTTCTCTTCCCTCCTCAACCCCCCCTCCCCTCCCCCTCCCTCCTCCCTCTCAGCTGATGACTTTGTCACCTTCTTTACGAAGAAGGTGAACGACATTACCTCCTCCTTCACCCCCACCGCTTTCCTCCCTCCCTCTTCTCCCACCCCCACTAACCTTACCTGTTTCAACCCCCTCTCCCCCGATGAAGTTAACAAACTGGTGACATCTAACCACCCTACCACCTGCCTCCTCGACCCAATCCCTTCCTCTCTTCTCCAGGACATCTCGGGCGATATCCTTCCCTTCCTTACATCCCAAATCAACATCTCCCTTGAGGCAGGCCTGTTTCCGGCAGCCTTCAAGACTGCCAGAATCAAGCCGCTCCTCAAGAAACCATCCCTAGACACCACTGATGTCCAAAACTACAGACCGGTATCTCTCCTATCATTCCTGTCCAAAACCCTTGAACGGACTGTCTCCTCACAACTTTCTTCCTATCTCTCCCAGAACAACGTCCTCGACCCTCACCAGTCAGGCTTCAAGGCTGCGCACTCCACGGAGACGGCACTGCTCGCAGTGACAGAGTCTCTTCGTGATGCCAGAAGCTCGTCCCTCTCATCGGTACTGATCCTTCTCGACCTGTCTGCGGCGTTCGACACAGTGAACCACCAGATCCTCCTCTCCACTCTCGCCGAGCTTGGAATCGCTGGAACTGCGTTATCCTGGTTCACCTCCTACCTTGCAGATCGCACTTATCAGGTCACATGGAACGGTTCCCTGTCCAGACCCTGCACCCTGGACACCGGAGTCCCCCAAGGCTCAGTATTGGGACCCCTTCTGTTTTCTCTTTACACTAGGCTCTGTAATCACATCTCATGGCTTCTCCTATCACTGCTATGCAGATGACACTCAACTGTTTCTCTCCTTTCCCCCCTCAGAAACCCAAATCGCAACACGCATCTCTAAATGCCTGGCCGACATCAGCAGATGGACAGCCGCCAACCACCTGAAGCTCAACCTTGACAAGACTGAGCTCCTCTTCATACCGGGGAAAGACTGCCCTCAGATGGACCTACTGGTCACCATCGAGAACACCCAAGTCTCCCCCTCAACCACAACAAGAGACCTTGGTGTGGTGGTAGATGACCAGCTGTCCTGCAATGCCAACGTCACCGCGGTGGCCCGATCTTGCAGAATTGCCCTCTACAACATCCGCAGGATCCGGCCCTTCCTCACACGTGAAGCGGCGCAGATCCTGGTCCAAGCGCTCGTCATCACCCGCCTCGACTACTGCAACTCTTTCCTGGCGGGACTCCCCGCCTCTGCAACCAAGCCCCTCCAACGCATCCAGAACGCAGCAGCACGCCTGGTATTCAACCTACCAAAATTCTCCCACGTGACCCCTCTCTTCCGCTATCTCCACTGGCTTCCGGTAAATGCTCGCATCAAATTCAAGACTCTGGTGCTGACCTTTAGGGCAGTCAATGGAACTGCCCCAGCCTACCTCCAGGCGTTGGTCAAACCCTACATCCCAGCCAGAGCGCTCCGCTCAACTTCTGCCAGGCGACTTGTTCGACCTTCACTGATGACAACCAAACATCGCTCGTCCAAGACCCAGCTCTTCACGGCTCTGGCTCCACAGTGGTGGAATGAACTCCCGTCTCATGTCAGGACGGCAGAGTCCCTCGCCAGCTTCCGCAAGAGACTCAAGACCCACCTGTTCAGAGTCCACCTGGACTCTCCTTGAACCCTCCTTCTCCTTTGTGAAACCCCTAAACTTGCTTAAGTCCTGACATTAATAGCTCTTAGCATGTTGTATATGTTAGCAAGTGTATATCCTTAATGTAGATAACACGCTCTTATCACAGCTACAGGTGACCTAGCAGTACGAAATTGTGTTATTCATCTTGTTAATATGAATACTTGTGAACTGCTGTATTTTTATGTTTGCGTACCTCAGTGTTATGCTATTGTCTGCTTCAACTAATGTACACCTTGTAAGTCGCTTTGGATAAAAGTGTCTGCCAATTGCCCTAAATGTAAATGTAATGTAAAATGTGTTATGTATTTGTTATGTAAATGTGTTTTGGATTTGTGTATTATGTATTTGTTATGTAAATGTATTATGTATTTGTGTATTATGTATTTGTTATGTAAATATATTATGTATTTGTGTATTATGTATTTGTTATGTAAATGAATTATGTATTTGTTATGTAAATGTATTATGTATTTGTTATGTAAATGTATTTGTGTATTATGTATTTGTTATGTAAATTTATTTTGTATTTGTGTATTATGTATTTGTTATGTAAATGTATTATGTATTTGTTATGTCAATGTATTATGTATTATGTATTTGTTATGTAAATGTTTTGGGTATTTGTTATGTAAATGTATTATGTATTTGTGTATTATGTATTTGTTATGTAAATGTATTATGTATTTGTTATGTAAATGTGTATTGTATTTGTGTATTATGTATTTGTTATGTAAATGTATTTTGTATTTGTGTATTATGTATTTGTTATGTAAATGTATTATGTATTTGTGTATTATGTATTTGTGTATTATGTATTTGTTATGTAAATGTATTTTGTATTTGTGTATTATGTATTTGTTATGTAAATGTGTTATGTAAATGTATTATGTATTTGTGTATTATGTATTTGTTATGTAAATGTATTATGTATTTGTGTATTATGTATTTGTTATGTAAATGTATTTTGTCGTTAAGGGAGATAAACCTCTTTAATATGTCTCCCAAAATGTGTGTCGTTCGTCTTGTTTGGTTTGCGTTAGAAAGACAAGTTGCCAGAATGCTGTTGCTCTGTGTGTGTGCGTGTGTGTAGTTAATATACAGTCGGTCTAGAAGGGAGGAGGGGGAGGAGAAGGCTAGGGGAAAGAGAGCAAGAGGAGGAGAAGAGAATCCCAGAGAGGAGGAGCACAAAGAGAAGACAAGAGAAGTAGTCATAGTAAAAGTATTAATAGGAGACAGAGAAGAGTAGATCAGAGCAGGAGATGACTAGAGGAGCAGCCCAGAGAAGAGGGGGAGACCAGAGGAGGAGATGACTAGAGGAGCAGCCCAGAGAAGAGGGGGAGACCAGAGGAGGAGATGACTAGAGGAGCAGCCCAAAGAAGAGGGGGAGATCAGAGGAGGAGGAGACTAGAGGAGCAGCCCAGAGAAGAGGGGGAGACCAGAGGAGGAGGAGACTAGAGGAGCAGCCCAGAGAAGAGGGGTAGACCAGAGGAGGAGATGACTAGAGGAGCAGCCCAGAGAAGAGGGGGAGACCAGAGGAGGAGATGACTAGAGGAGCAGCCCAGAGAAGAGGGGGAGACCAGAGGAGGAGGAGACTAGAGGAGCAGCCCAGAGAAGAGGGGGAGACCAGAGGAGGAGGAGACTAGAGGAGCAGCCCAGAGAAGAGGGGTAGACCAGAGGAGGAGATGACTAGAGGAGCAGCCCAGAGAAGAGGGGGAGACCAGAGGAGGAGACTAGAGGAGCAGCCCAGAGAAGAGGGGACCAGAGGAGGAGATGACTAGAGGAGCAGCCCAGAGAAGAGGGGGAGACCAGAGGAGGAGGAGACTAGAGGAGCAGCCCAGAGAAGAGGGGACCAGAGGAGGAGGAGACTAGAGGAGCAGCCCAGAGAAGAGGAGTAGCCCAGAGAAGAGGAGGAGACCAGGAGGAGGAGACTAGAGGAGTAACAGCCGGCCCATCGGACACTGTTATAAACAACAGCATTGCTGTAAAGGGAACAAAACTACTAAATAAATGCTCCATGATTCGATGGCATTCAATTCATATCCTAAATGTTATCGGTGTCTGTGCATATTTTCTGTAAAAAGAAAAAAGAAAGATATATGAGCCAGAGGCGCATCCCTGTTCTGTGTTCTCCACAGGGTGTTTGTCAAGACGGGGTTCGGTTCAACCTTATTGCTTGTAAAGAACACTGCATATTCAGGGGTATTGTCCCCAGAGTTTGTTTAGTTTATGCTTTTCAGTTTTTTTGTGTTGTAGCATCACGAGGGGACCGGTTATAGAGGGGTCCCCTGGTGGACCAGCTGCAACATTCCAAAATGGCCACCGGGCCAATGACCACAAACTACATCTCCCAGCATGCCCCACAACTCTGACAGGTGTAGGTGCTTAAGCCACCTAATTGAAGCTGCACTGGGGAAACAGGCAAGCCCAGACTCTCAAAAGAGAAGGAAAATCACATTTTTATTTGATGAACTGTGCTTGGGGAAAAAGCCCTTTGTGAGGAAATAAAGCCTATTTTTATTTAAACCTTACTATTTTGACCTGTTTTGCCTAGAACTCGAAATAAGATATGAAAACACTAATTGGTTTTAACAGCCAACTCTCCCCACCTCTTTTTGCCTCTTAAATTTGTATTCTATTTGTTTTACCTTTTTCCCTTTAATATTCTTGTGCTTGATTTTATCGGTTGTATTTTATGCCTAATTATGTCAAGTGTCTGAGGATTTAGCAAAGCGCTATTTGAACAAAATTCATTATTATCATCATCAGAAACAGATTCCTCGGGGGCAGAAGCTCAGGAGATAGAGCAGGTTGTCTGGCAACCAGGATGCTGCTGGTTAAATCCCCGAATACTCCCTGAGCAAGACTCCTAACCATGTATCACAGCATCCTTGTTACAGTTTGCCCTCCTGCCTCCTAGCCACAGCACTAGCCCGTATAGCCACGCCCCCTTATCGCATTCCACATTCCCGTTTCCACAGCACTCGCCTGAATAGCCACGCCCCCTTATATCATTCCACATTCCAGTCTCCTCGCTCCCACTATGCACTACCGGATAGCCACACCCCCCTTGTTAGTTCTCACCCGCAGCTGCAGCACATCACAATTAGCCATGTTATTTAAGCGTTCTGATTCCTGTTCATGTTCCTGATCCAATGCCTGTCCCCGATTACGCTTCCGCCTGTTCCTGCCTGGTTCTTCTGCCCTGCCTGGTTCCCGATCTGCTGCCTGTCCCTGACTACGCCTCTGCCTGTTCCCTGCCTGGTTCTTCTGCCCTGCCTGATTCCCGATCCACCGCCTGTCCCTGACTAGGCCTCTGCCTGTCCCGGCCTGTGTGATATTTAAATAAATATCACAAACTGTCCACTCTACGTCTGTTCTCCCTGCTTTTGGGTCCCACCTACACCCGGCCGTGACAGAACAATTTTTTAGGCTCGACCCATAGACAAGATTCTCGACACTCTGAACACCCTGGTACAAGGTATGATCGCCAGGGTGGCCCCGTACGCTCTGCCCCCGTCTGGCGGCGTCGCTCTGTCCCCGTATGCTCTGCCCCCGTGCAGCGTCGCTCTGTCCCCGTATGCTCTGCCCCCGTGCAGCGTAGCTCTGTCCCCATGCAGTGTGACGCTCTGTCCCCGTATGCTCTGTCCCCGTGCAGCATCGCTCTGCCCCCGTGCAGCGTCGCTCTGTCCCCGTGCAGCGTCGCTCTGTCCCCGTGCAGCGTCGCTCTGTCCCCGTGCAGCATTGCTCTGCCCCCATGCAGCGTCACTGTCCCCGTATGCTCTGTCCCCGTGTAGCGTCTCTCTGTCCCCGTGCAGCGTCGCTCTGTCCCCGTATGTTCTGCCCCCGTCTGACAGTGTCGCTCTGCCCCCGTATGCTTTGTTCCCGTGCAGCGTCGCTCTGTCCCCGTATGCTCTGCCCCCGCCTGACGGCGTCGCTCTGCCCCCGCCTGACGGCGTCGTTCTGCCCCCGCCTGACGGCGTCGTTCTGCCCCCGCCTGACGGCGTCGTTCTGCCCTGGTCTGACGCCGCCGCGATGCCCCGGCTCGGTGTGCACGGTTCGCCACCTACTTCGTTCCCGTCGCCGTGGGCGGTTGTGACGGTATATGCAGATATTCCAGCGTTCCGATTCCTGTTCATGTTCCTGATCCACTGCCTGTCCCCAATTACGCTTCCGCCTGTTCCTGCCTGGTTCGTCTGTCCTGCCTGGTTCCCGATCTGCTGCCTGTTCCTGACTACGCCTCTGCCTGTCCCTGCCTGGTTCGTCTACCCAGCCCGGTTCCTGATCACCTGCATGTCCCCGACTACGTCTCTGCCTGCCCCCGTCTGTGTGATATTTAAATAAATATCACAAACTGTCCACTCTACGTCTGTTCTCCCTGCTTTTGGGTCCCACCTACACCCACCAGGTGATTGGAGTATGGCGCCGTACGAGATGGCTGCCGTGTCGTGAGCTCCCGCACGACGGCGCAGTTTTTTTGTTATTTATTCTTTTTATCGCAACTATCTTTGTTCAGGAAGTTAGCAGCACGTTCATTTATAACTTTTGCACACTTCTGGAGATCAGATCGTCAGTCGCTCACCGCCTACTGGAGTTTTTTCATTCTTTCGACTCGGACGTCCCGCCCAAAGTCACAGCTGGATTATCTCCGACCATCTTGGGCACGATTACACGCAAGCGTTGCAGGAAGAAGCAAGGGAAGCGAGCCGGTGTGCTAGTCAGGCTGAGATGTCGATCCGATCGCCCCCCACTACCCACCATTCTACTGGCTAATGTACAGTCTCTGGACAATAAGTTAAGCGAGCTACAGGCTCGTATTCAATTCCACCGGGAAACTAAGGACAACTGTATCATCTGCCTTACGGAGACATGGATGTCGGAGGGGGTTACCGAAGCAGCTATCGAGTGCGTGCACATCTCCGAGGACCTCACATGGTCCACGCACACCACACACGTGGTGAAAAGGGCCCAACAACGCCTGTATTTCCTCAGGCGACTGAGGAAATTCAGCATGGGCCCCGCATCCTGAGAACATTCTATACCGGCACCATCGAGAGTGTTCTTACAGGGTGTATCACCGCCTGGTACGGGAACTGCACCGCACTCGAGCGCAGAGCGCTTCAAAGGGTGGTGCGGACGGCCCAGTATATCGTTGGAGGTGAGCTCCCCTCCTCCTGGATATATACAACCAGCGGCGCGTGGCCAAGGCCAAACGCATCATAAAGACATTGCCCACCCCAGCCACAAACTGTATTCATTTTTACCGTCAGGCAGGCGATACCGCAGAATCAAGTGCCGTACAAATAGGCTCAGAGCTAGCTTCCACAGTCAGGCCATCAGGCTGCTGAACAAGGGCGTATAGCATATAACAATGTATGTTTTATTACATTGATTTATATATACATATTGCTCTTTTTCTGTGCTGATATATTGTATTTTATCAATTGCATTTTTATTTTTGTTACTTATTTTATTAAATTCTGTTTTTATTCCATTATTTTTATAACTGCTGTCTGTCGTCGGGTATTGCACATAAGATTTTCACTCACTGCTTTATACTTGTGTAAACTGTGAAGTGACAATAAACTTGACAACCCTGAGCCGTTCTACGATAACTGGAGTAGCGCCACAGCAGAGCCTAATCCCGTTCCCACGGACATCGTCACAAGAACACGTTCCAGCTCCGTGCCTTCTTTAGGTGGATAGCACTGGAGTGTGTGTGTGGTTGGTGTCTGGTTAAAGCAGTCTGAGTAGAGGCTGCACACCTGTGGTGTATTGAGTAATCAAGGCTCACATGTTAGACCAGCCCACCCAGACACACACCCACATCTTCAAACACCAGAGACCAGCATCAAACGGGGGGAACCCAAAACCCTGCTGTTTACGTACCCGTGGACGGTTATTAAAGTGACACAGCTGAATGGAGCCATTGTGGAGGGTCTGTGTTGTCGGGCTCAGGGCTTGGCTCACGCTCTAATTGGCTGTTTGGAACACCAATGGCAGCGCAAAGTGCCGAGTAAGTCCGGGTGTGTGGAGGAGGACACGCCCAGTCTACTATTATAGAGAACATCTTTAAGAGGCAGAGATGCACAGTGGGGGGGGGGTGGATATCCTCCCCCTCCCCCCCCGTGCATCTCCCCTCTTCTCCCTCCTCCCCCCACACCCACACCCACGGTTTTGGAAGCTTTAAAGCTCTGATTTAAAGAGGTTAATTCACTCCCAGTACGCCGCCAAGGGAGGGTCTTAAAAATATCCGATCCCAACCGTAGGAGAATGCATAACTCAAGCATAAAACAGCCAAACACCATTTCATTGTGCAGCAGAAGCTTCAATCCAAAGCCTCGAACCGGAAGGTTGTTGGTTCGATCCCACAGCTCTTCCTGAGGGACACCGCAGTCGGTGTATGAATGGGCGAATGTGAGGCAAATTGTAAAGCGCTGTATAAATGTAGTCCATTTAGAAAGTGGAGAGGAAATTGTGCAGAATCCCCTAGCTATTGACACCCTGCCCGAAGAAGCAAGCAGATCAAAAACAAGAAGTAATGTTGAATTCATGTAACAGCACAACCTCTTGAGGTCTACAGGCTTCGTAGCACAAGGCGCTTTTGTCTTGTTGTTGTGGCAAAGCTACAATCTGTGTTACTGGGCCTCCGATTCCCATCTGGTCCGTGTGTACACAGTGTGAGGAAGAGAGTCTCCTCCATGGTCTGTCTGGCTGTCTGTGTACTATTGGACCCGTGTGGATGTTTAAGAGAACGCGTTTAAAAGAGCGGGACCGAGTCTGGAGTGTGTGCAGGAAGTCAGGCTCCCTTTAAGGGGTTCCAATTAAAGCAGGACTCTGGCAGGGGGACGTAAAACACAAGCTCTCACATAACAGGATGGAGGGTAGATGTGCGTCTGTGTGGAGTTCAAGGGGAAGCGGTGAAAGCGCTGCTCCTCTCTATGCAGAGCTCACACGCTAGGAGGCTGAAAGCTGAACTACGGAGGAGGGTCAAAAATGGTGTACCCTTTTAAAACACGCAAAAGGCTTTCATCTTTATGTTATACGTTATGTTTTCGCCCATTTGTCTGTTAGCAAGATAGCTCAAAAAGTGATGTAAAGAATTTGACTAAATTTGGTGGTCAGATTACTTCAAGCGTCAAGGAACAGGTCGATTTTGGCGCAGATCCAATCAGAATCTAGGGGACATTTTAGTGTGGCGGAGGTCTGCGCTCTAACTGAGGGCCCTCTAGTTTGGGTTCTGCTGGTCTCCTTGCCCAGTGGTTAGGGTACAGTTGAGGTTGAGAAGAGGGGGGGAAAGGGTTAGACAGGAGTCCAGGGTTAGGATGAGGGAGTCAGGGTTAGGGGGAATTTAGAGACGGGTGTAGCAGAGGGTCCTCCAGGGTCAGAGGCAGGGTTATAGTCTCCCACCTACCGGCGAGCGGTGGCTCGATGAGGTCCATGATGGCCGAGTCGGCCCCCTTGGTGTAGACGGTGATCTGGTCGGTGAGCGGGTGTCTCACCACCACCGACATCCTCTTGCGAGTGGAGTCGAAGCCCAGCGTGTGCAGCAGCTCGAAGGCCAGCTCACCCAGGTGGGGCAGCTCCACCGTCACCTGGTCGGGGAGCCGGCCCACCAGGGAGCACTTGTAGGCCCGGGCGGCATACACCAGCGCCGCTTCGTCGGGGGACTCCGCCTCGTAGCGCAGCTCGCCGCCGCGGGCCCGCCCCCCCTCAGGGCCCGGCTGTGCCGCGGGGCCCGAGGGGTCCCGGAGACACTCCTCGTCCAGCTTGGCCAGAGTGCTGTCGGCGGACGGCGAGGACAGGACGCTGGCGCGTCGCGTGGCAAGGCTGGAGGACGAGCTGCTGTTGGAGGAGGTGAGGCGGCTGGGGGTGAATCGCTTGATGAAGTCTTCGATGGTCTTCACGGGGGACTTTAGCTCCAACCTCATACGCACCTGCAGGACCCACAGGGACTGGGTTACTATTGGACTACTATGTTAGCGCATAGAAGACGCTTTTACCCAAAGAGACTTGAGTGAATGTGTTTAGACAGGTCTCTAAGGAGCAGGTATGGTTTAGGGCAGGGGTTCCCAACCTTTTTTGTGTTACGGACCGGCAGATACATGAAAAAAATCTCGCGGACCGGTTGTCAATTTTCGCGGACCGGTTGTCAAAGTGTGTGTCAACACACACCCCTAACAAAACGGCAGGGCTCGATTTCAGTATAAACGCGCATGTACGCGGAGCGCCCGTAACAAAACCCGGCTCGTTCAACCGACACGTCACTAGCGCGTAGTCTCTTTAGTAGCGCGTGCAACTGAAAGTCTCTCGTTATGCCGCCGATATATATATAATCTATATATATAGATTATACTATATATATAATCTATATATATATAGTTTATACCGCCCGCCGTTCACCTATACTCAAATTATTTGAGTCAAATATGATGATAAACACACAGCTGTTTCGCGGCCCGGCAGTAACACCTCCACGGCCCGGTACCGGTCCGTGGCCCGGCAGTTGGGAACCCCTGGTTTAGGGCATTTTGCTCTCGAACGCCTACAGGTTAGGCTCTGCACATTGGGGGAAATGTGCTGTCTGAATTCTCCGTCAAGTCACTTTGGATAAAAACACAGAAATATAATAAATAGTAACTAAATAAGTCATTAGTGGACAAATTAATAGTATCCCCTTGTCAAGGAGTATTTACAGAGAAATACTTGGGTTCTACTGTATCTAAATACTGGGATTCCACTGTATCCAAATACTGGGGTTCCAGTTCCACTGTATCCAAATACTGGGGTTCCACTGTATCCAAATACTGGGGTTCCACTGTATCCCGACAATGGGTATACGTTCCCTCTAGGTTCCCACCAGTCTGAGCCGTAGGTTCTCACGTATTAACCATACACACGCCAGCCCTCAGGCCCATCATACCACTAGCTACACGCTGCACAGAGGCCCCAAGGGCATGGTACCACCAGCCAAGCCTCTGTGCTCAGAGACCCACAGGACAACAAGAGCACAGATGAGACAACGGCACCCAACGAAACCATGACTAAGAAGATTGCACATTTACATTTCAACATCCTCTACGTTGCACAAGCTTTTCAGATAACCTCCAAGAAACAAAACACAGAAAACGATAAATAATCTGTCACGTTATGAATAATATTATTTAATGCCTGGGGGCTTTGGGGGTTCAGGGTGGCAAACACCCACACACACACCCAGGTTTTTCAGTTCAGTGTGGTTGTTGTGTTTGGTTGGTTGGGGACACAGTTAATGCAATAAAAAGTCAACGATGTAGATACAGAGGACGTATTGTCCCCCGAGGCTTCCATTGGTGAAGGCACTGGAGGGAACCACAGAGGATCACGCTTCCTATGCATTGCATTCCTACGCATTGCCATTTTGGATGTTCACATTCAAATCACGCTATGCTAACCTAGTAGTCTGGAATGCACTTTGTTGAGCTGTACAAGTGTGGTGGCACTTTCGAAAAGCAGAAACTGTTGTGGAATTTAGTTGTCTTGCACTTTAAATGTGATTCCTAACTACCGCTAACTTTTACTGACGCTACTTCGACGGCATGCTCCCAATTATTCGAAAAAGTGAAATCTGCTAAATGACTATACATACATACATACATACATAGTACAACAACTAGAGGGCCTTCTGTAGAGCACATACCTCCTCCACACCTAAAACTCACCTGGATCCTGGAATCAGATCTGTGCCAAAATTGAATTAACTGTTCCTTACAGAACCACCATCTAACGACTCGAGTTGTGTCTCATTCCGTAACTTTTTTTGAGTTATCTTGCCAAGGGTTGAAACGTCCCTCTCTCACCTTCTGCCGCGGCTGGTCGGGGGACGACACCACCACCGTGTTGCAGACGGTGAGCGCCACAAAGAAGTCCAGGATGTCGGCGAGGTCGGAGGGCAGCTGGGAGGCGGGCTGCCGGTGGACGTGCAGGAAGTGGAGCTGACTGCTGCCCTCCCTCACCTGGTCCAGGAGCTGGGGGTCAGGCGTGATGTCCTTCTCCTGGGGGGAGGAGAGAATTTATTATGACAGTAGTGATAACCCAAAGGCAAGTCTATGTATAAACTAAAGCACATATCTCTGCCACATCAAAAGTCCCCTGGTAACCCCTGGTAAGTAATCTTACCACCAATTTTTGTCCAATTCCATATCTAACCTTTGGAGTTATCTTGCTAAAAGACAAACAAACAAGGGGCAAAAACATAACCTCTATTCTTCAATGGCAGAGGTTTAAAACATATTCCATGGCCTCTTTCTCCCCATCTCAACATCTATTTCCATAGAAGTTTTATTTGAATAGCGACCGGAACCATCCAATATGTGTTTACGTTCCAGTGAAGGTCAGTAGCAGAGCACAGAGGGTGGATAAGGCCATTTATTAGCAAACCATGCTTACCGTGTGTAAAGAGAGCTAGAAATGTAGCAATGTAGGGTGGGGGGGGGGGCAAGTAAGGCTTTTCTTTAGCACCCCAAGCTAACCATGTAGCGCACAGAGAGCACAGAGGTCTGCATGCTAGCGTGCAGCACTGCTAACCTCGTAGCATCCACAGAGAGGACGTTAGCCCGCGGCGCTCACCATAGGGCTGCTGAAGGCGGTGTGCTTGGACAGGATGCTAGCCCGTTTAGCCTCGGCGCGGCTGCCAGTGCGGCGGTGAGTTTTGGTGCTCTGGGAGCGCAGGACCACGCGGGCGGCGCTCTGGTGGCTAGCCGTGCTATCGCGCCGGGGAAGCGTACCGCTGCGCGACGGGCACTCCGCTTCCTCCTCGGATTCCAGCTCCTGGTACATGGCTAGCCGCCTTGCTGGGGGGCAAACAGGAAGTGGGGGATTACAGAAACCAACATCATGATGAACCATGTGACATGTGGGCAAAATAGGTTGTTGTTTTTGTAGGTTGATAATATTACTTTAGCACCTAGCGTCATAGAAAACTAGGCAGAACCTAGCACCTCACATCTATCCTCTAGCATCCAGCACCCATCCCTTAAGCATGCCCCTCCTAGCATCCAGCATCCACCTCCTAGCATCCTCCGCCTAGCATTCACCGCCTAGCATTCACCACCTAGCGTCCTAACAGCTATTATCTATCCTCTCGCATCCATCCCTTAGCATCCACCACCTAGCATGCACCACCACCTAGCGACCAGCGCCGCCTAGCGCCGCCTAGCGCCACCCCCGCCTAGCGGCGCTCACCGTTAGCATGGTGGGAGTACTCCACGCCGGCCACGGTGCAGCGGCGGAACACCATCTTGTTCTCGGTGAGCGTGCCCGTCTTGTCGGAGAAGACGTACTGCATCTGGCCCAGGTCCTCCGTGATGTTGAGGGCGCGGCACTGCAGGTGGCTGTCTGTCTCCTCGTCGTACAGATCAGCGTCCTGGTGGATGAAGAACACCTGGCTGATCTTCACGATCTCCATGGACACATACAGGGAGATGGGGATCAGAACCTGGGGGGGGGAGAGACAGAGAGACAAAGAGAGAGACAGAGAGAGAGAGATCAATTTCCAAGCCCAGAAGCAGAACACACAAAAACATACACACCAGAAACAAACACTTATTTTATACAGTCTCATATCACATAGTGAACCGTGTAACTGTGGTACAACCTGTCCTCTACTGTCAACACACACACACAGACTGAGACTACGAGAGAGAGAGACCGAAAGAGAGAGAGAGAGAGAGCGAGATAGACAGGGCAAGAGAGCGAGAGAGATAGACGGGGTGAGAGAGAGAGAGACAGTGACCGAGTCAGAGCAAGCCTCAAGCAAGATGCCCTTGCACAATAATAATTCACTGACAGTATTTAGCTAAAATGTGTAGCGTGTAACAGTAAGTCATAATGTCATCAGTCACCAAATGCACAATTTCCATCATCTGATGGGGGATTTTCTTTTTGGTGTAACTACTGGGATTTTCACTTTCCACATCCTGACATTTCAAATAATAATGCTGGCTTTTATATAGCGCTTATATCCAAAGCGCTTTACAAGTCATGTAAAGTCCTGACATTACCCATTCATACACAGACGGCGGAGTCAGTCATGCAAGGAGACAGCCAGCACGTCAGGAGCAGTTAGGGTTAGGGGGTCTTGCTCAAGGACACCGACAGTTTTTTTTTTGCTAGGAGGAGCCGGGGGATCGAACCAGCGACCTTTCGGTTGTGAGGCGACCGCTCTACCTCCTGAGCTATACTGCCGCCAAATGACCAAATTACCTTTTGTTATTCAAACAAAACCAACGGTCAGGATCAATGTTTGGGGCTTTTCACCGAAAAACCTACTGAAAACTTGACCATCAAAAAAAAGATATATTTCACAGAGAAATAGGGGATGGGATCTCTCTCACACACACCACCCACCCACCCACCCACCCACCCACCCACCCCCACACCCACACCCACACACACATATATATACATATATATATATATATAAATGGCCAACCCATGGGGTTAATAACTCTCCCTCTGGGTTGACCTTGGAGTGTCTGTTACCTGGAAGACGATGATCATGGTGAGGAAGAGATACACCGCCGACAGGCCGGCCGACACCTGGGTTCCCTCGGGGCCGAGGACGTCGAACACGGGCCTCTTATCGCCGTACCGAAACAACCACAGCCCGTGACCTGTAACACCACACACACACATATATATATATATATATATAAAACACAGGATACAAGACCCTAATGTCGTCACTCCTCACCCCGAACCACAGCTCTCCTTGTCACCTCCCCCGTCAAGCACCAACCAAACCCTTCTCTCCACCCCAACCCTCCTCTCCTCTCCCTCACTCTTCTTTTTACCACCTTACAACCTTGCTAACCTCCCGTCCACCACCACCCAGAGCATCCTCCAACACACACACACACTTTGGGCGCAGGACGGCATAACCCACCGACGGCGGTGAAGAGGCACATGGCCACCAGGATGAGGACACACCAGAAGACATCCACGTTCATCTGCCGCTCCAGCTTGCTGCGCTTATAGCGAGGCCCATTGTTGTTCAGCATGGCCTTGGTCTCGTGACCTGGGGACCACACACACACACTGTGATATACAGGGGGGAGGAGGTATGGGGTCAAGGAGATGGGGGGGGGGGGGGGGGGTGTGTGTGTGATCTTTTAGGAACCAACCTTTATTCAACAATGACAGTAAAAGCACAGAAAACAAATAAAAAGCACTGTCCTTTTTTGGGGATTTTTAGACAATGGCACTCCTGAAGGGATAGGATAGGTGTTGTGGCTTAGGGTGTTGTGGCTTAGGGTGATAGACTCCCAACCAAAGGTGCCGGTTGGCAGCCTAACCCCTAGCTGCTGCCAAGTGGCACGCATCTGAATTCAAAGCAAGAGGACGTGGTTAAAAAGAGCGATAGCGGCTACTACATGCTGATGGGGTCACAGGAGTTAAAGGGTTAACTGGTGCCTTATTTTGGTTCCATGGTCTTTGGCTCACAGGACTCTATATTAGGAGGTTAGCAGTTAGGAGGTTAGGGGGTTAGAGGACAGGAGGTTAGAGGACAGGAGGTTAGAGAACATGAGGTTAGGAGGTTAGAGAACAAGAGGACAGGGGGTTAGAGGACAGGAGGTTAGAGAACAGGAGGTTAGAGGACAGGAGGTTAAAGGACAGGAGGTTAGAGGACATGAGGACAGGAGATTATGAGGTAGGAGGTCAGGAGATTGGAGGACAGGAGGTTAGAGGACAGGAGGTTAGAAAGACAGGAAGTTAGAGGACAGGAGGTTAGAAAGACAGGAAGTTAGAGGACAGGATGTTAGAGGACAGGAGGACAGGTTAGAGGACAGGAGGTTAGAGGACAGGGGGTTAGGAGGTTAGAGGACAGGAGGGATGGTGTATAAGAGAAGGATGAAAGAGGAAGAGGCGTTGCTGTGCCAACCTGCATAGATGACAATGCCCACCGCCTCCTCCGTGTTGCGCACGGTGCAGCCGCGCAGCAGCAGGTTCTCTTTGTAGAGGCCGCATTTCCTCCCGCTGCCATGGATGCTGGGAGACGGGCGGAGGACCGCGTTTTATTAACAAAAATAAAACATCCAAAAGTACAAAAATGGCATGAAAAAAAATGACATTTTTTTGTGAACGTAAAAATGACAAGAACATCCAAAATTAAAACTAAATCATGCAAAATGTACAAAAAACAAACACATATTTTAACAATACATTAAAGACTGGTCTTTTTCTTTTGTGTGGTCTTCAAAATGTTGTTTAAAAGGTGATTCTTCCTGTCTAAAACCGCTCTGGGCGGCAGTATAGCTCAGGAAGTAGAGCGGTCGCCTCACAACCGGAAGGTTGCTGGTTCGATCCCCGGCTCCTCCTAGCAAAAACAGTCGAGGAGTCCTTGAGGAAGACCCCCTAACCCTAACTGCTCCCCTCTGTATAAATAGCTGCCCACTGCTCCTAATACTAGGATGGGTTAAATGCAGAGAACACATTTCACTGTATGTTTACATGTATGTGACCAATAAAGAGGATTCAATCCTCACGATTTGTTGTGAACGGCGCTCGTGTCTTTGAAGTCAAGTTCAACAAATAATCTTTGCATTTGTAACCGACACTTCACCCATCGTCAAACATGCGGAGCCACAACCACACATTCATCTGTAAAAACAGTGCATAACAAGAAATTAAGACAAAGTAAAAAGTAAATTTACCGATAAAAAAAGCAGAAGGAACTGTCAAATGACCAGTCCTTTTACCGCTCGTACAGCATTATAAAAAACTGTAAGTATGATTTTTTTTTAATTGAGATGACGGAGGAAAAAGCAGTCTCTCCCATCAATCACGCTCTCTAAAAATCATCAGCGTCATCGTTTGTTCTTTCACCGGAACCCTCGTCTCAGCACAGAGCGCACGCCAGAGCCTATACAAGTAGTACACGCCATCTCCAAGGTTTAAAAGCTCTTCAGGAAACAAATGCTGTGTCCGAAAACGCTCCCCTACCCACTATAAAGTGCACTATATAGTGAGTTTGCCATTTTGTAGTGCTGTCCTAATGTACAGTGCAAATTTTATATATAGGGATCCAGTAGTGTGCCAAATTGTTTTAACTAGTAAGTCCTCTACATTGAACTACTAGAGTGAGGAGGGAATGAGGGAAGGATTTCACTATATAATCCTCTACATTGAACTACTAGAGTGAGGAGGGAATAAGGAAGGAATTTCACTATATAATCCTCTACATTGAACTACTAGAGAGGGAGTAGGGAATGAGGGAAGGATTTCACTATATAGTCCTCTTCATTGAACTACTAGAGAGGGAGTAGGGAATGAGGGAAGGATTTCACTATATAGTCCTCTACATTGAACTACTAGAGAGGGAGTAGGGAATGAGGGAAGGATTTCACTATATAGTCCTCTACATTGAACTACTAGAGGGAGAAGGAAATGAGGGAAGGATTTCACTATATAGTCCTCTACACTGAACTACTAGAGAGGGAGTAGGGAATGAGGGAAGGATTTCACTATATAGTCCTCTACATTGAACTACTAGAGAGGGAGTAGGGAATGAGGGAAGGATTTCACTATATAGTCCCCTACATTGAACTACTAGAGAGGGAGTAGGGAACGAGGGAAGGAGTTCACTATATAGTCCTCTACATTGAACTACTAGAGGGAGTAGGGAACGAGGGAAGGATTTCACTATATAGTTCTCTACATCAGTGGTTCCCAACCTTGTTTGTCTCGTGTACCCCTTGAGCTGGTACCATTCTAGAAGTACCCCCTCACTCATTTGGATGATTCGCCTTACATTTTCTCTTATATTAAACCTTTTTTAATTGTATTTAACCAAACTACTCATTAAATAAATGAAAATCACTTTTATAACTCACCCTTAATACTAATTAATTTAAACTTGACACTTATTGTGAATGAAAATAATAATCACTTCTAGCAGTTTCAAAGATTCAAAGGTTTTATTGTCATATGCATGAATCAGGTGCATCATATGAGGCTCCGCCCACAACTCAACATAGAATAGAGCAATAGAAACAACAACAATAACAGTAGTATCAACTGTGTAAACAGTGAAGTACAAGAACAGCAGCAACAACAACAGCAACCACATTAGAACAAAACGAGATCAAATACAATACAATAAAATATTATATATATATATATATATATTCAACATATTTTATTCAAGATTCAAGATAACTTTATTTATCCCGAGGGAAATTAAGGTGCAACAGTTGAAACAGGGGGAATAAATGCACACAAAATATACTAATACCTAAAAACTAAATAACAACAAACTAAACTAAACTAGTATAAACAAAATATAACTAAATGAACTCTAAATGAAATCAAAATGTATTGATAGATGAATTGCACAATTTACAGTATTATTACAGTAAATTATTTAAGTTATTAAGTCACTAGAGCTTTTAATGAGACACTTGAGCATGCTTATCTTTCATAAGCTTTGATAATTGTGGGGCAGTGTGGCCACAGCCGTCACGAGGCTGCTCTCCACATCCAGGCTGTTCCTCTGCTTGGTTTTGATGAGAGTCAGGGCCGAGAAGGTAATTTCACACATATAGGTAGATCCAAAAGGCAAGAGTTCATTCAATGCACATGTCCCCAGTTCTGGATACTCCTTTGCAACATCACACCAAAACTCTGTCAGTGACTTTTCAGCATATGCCATCTTTTTTTTCTCTATCAGAGAACAAATCCACCAGGTTTTCCTGCAGTCTGGCAGGAAGGCTGCTGCTGCTCTCCGTCACTCTGAACGGGTTCCTCACCCAGTCCAGCTGTTCTGACTTTGCTTCAATGTCATTAAAGTACTGGTTGAACTCAGGTTTGAGTTTGGACTGATGCGTTTTTTGTCATACATGTTAAGGATATGCGAGTCCTTGCCTTGAAGTGAGAGGTTAAGCTCATTAAGCTTGGAGAAGACATCGGCAAGATATGCCAGCCGTGCAACCCACCCTGCATCCTGAAAAAATACTGCGAGAGGATGAGTGCTGTATCAGGAAAGCAGACACCTCAGTGCGAAGTTCAAACAGCCTGGATAGTGCTTTGTTGGTGCTGCTGCAGGTGGGCTGCTGGCTTCATCTAATTATTTGCCAGCACTTCGCCGCAAAAAGAACACTGTGGCTTCAGTGGATCATCAGATGAATCCATAAACAATGGATTTGTCACTGAACTGCTGGTGTTTGGTCTTGTCCACTTTTGTTTTCTTTTCACTGGGCTCATCCGGTTCCGCAGCGACGGTACCGGTATGAGTAGAGTTATGAGCACGAGCGCCACCAGCCGTCTCACAGACCGCATCGCAGGTTTCATTTCGCGGGTTTCATTTTGCGGTTTCATTACGTGGGTCTTAGGTTGCTAAGCATTGCTAAAATGTGTTAAAAATAATAATAATATATATATTTTAAATAAATTGCAATCCCTAATCTTTCTACGTACCCCCTGCAATCCCATCACGTACCCCTAGGGGTCCGCGTACCCCCGGTTTGGAATCACTGCTCTACATTGAACTACTAGAGAGGGAGTAGGGAATGAGGGATGGATTTCACTATACAGTCCTCTACATTGAACTACTAGAGAGGGAATAGGGAATGAGGGAAGGATTTCACTATATAGTCCTCTACATTGAACTACTAGAGAGGGAGTAGGGAATGAGGGAAGGATTTCACTATATAGTCCTCTACATTGAACTACTAGAGAGGGAGTAGGGAACGAGGAAAGGATTTCACTATATAGTCCTCTACATTGAACTACTAGAGAGGGAGTAGGGAACGAGGAAAGGATTTCACTATATAGTACTCTACATTGAACTACTAGAGAGGGAGTAGGGAATGAGGGATGGATTTCACTATACAGTCCTCTACATTGAACTACTAGAGAGGGAATAGGGAATGAGGGAAGGATTTCACTATATAGTCCTCTACATTGAACTACCAGAGAGGGAGTAGGGAATGAGGAAGTAGGGGATGAGGGAGTAAGGAGAAGGGAATGAGAGAAGAGTTCTGCTTCACCCCGAACCCTCAGATCTCCCTCAGCACATCATGTTTTGACGGCCAATCACATGCCAGTATCTAAACCCCGCCCGCCCGGAAAGTTGTGACACCTGAGCCTTATGTCTGAGCTGGGACTAAAGAGCAGAATCAATATTGAGTATTAAAGATAAAAAGGAGACCCAACGTCGTGGGAACGAAGGATTAAAAAGCCAATCTTAATCCTATTACTAAACCAAGGATTACAAGCATGTTCGAATAGTCCCAGGAACACCGATACATTTAAACCCGGGATGCAGTTGTGCTATTGCAAAAATGCACAAATTATTAGCTAGGAGCGTAGCCTAGCCGTTAGCCGCTGGCAGGACAGTTGCCGTCCCGGGGTATGAAATCATCAGCCCCGCCCAATCCTCCCCACCTCAGACAGAGAGTCTTCCACGCTGAGGAATAGCAATACCGCAATAAAACAATTGAGGACCGCACCCTGACCCCACCCTGGGATTCAGGTATCCTAGCAACCTGCCCGTCATTTGCCTGTAAGCGTCCTAGCAACGGAACACTCTCCATCAGAGCTGGGAACAACTGCTGGCAGACATGTCCACTACAAATACCTCCTCTTCCTCGTCGTCAACCTTCCCTCTCCTCAGCTGAAACTCCCACGACTCCTCTTCTCCCTCCTTTCTCCCCCTAATCCACTGCTCCTCTCGCCATGTTGTGTTTCAGGGGAACAGATATACAGCAGCACCACCTCAATACTTCATACATGCAATATAAAGAACGCATGTACCAAACTGTCAGAACATCAGAAGGTGTGTGCTATATATAAGGTAGGTTGTAGGAAACCAGCGTAGAGCAGACAGCTAGCACTGGGGAGGAGGAACAGCACAGTCCAAAACACGGTCAAACGTTCCTTGACTTGTGGCTTTGTGTACTACGGCGTTCAACCTCCTGATGACATCATACCCACTATCGGCCTCACCCGACAAAACAGAGCAGAGAACCCAATGAAGTCACACAGATGATAAAGTTTAAACGTAGTTAATGGAGTCAATGTTTACCCCAGCCCCTGTGGATACAATCACGAATGTTGACTCCAATTCAACACTTCCCAGTTCATGTCCAAAGAAAAACATCTGGAAGGAGTGAATTGACTACAAATGTGTCTAAATTAAAATACTGGTGCACATATAATTGCTAAATTAAGTGATATTTCGGAATAGACAATTGAGGCAAAAATTCAAGGTAGCAACTCAAATCGGACAAGAAGGATGTTTTTGAAGAAATGATCAGCAGTTCAGTCCTCTTGGAACCCAAGGCCGGTCAGACTGTCAACGTCTTCGGGTGTAAATGAAATGATATGAAAGTCGGCCATGACAGAAGAAGAAATAACCCAGGGCCGTGTCTGAGAGGATTAGCTTAGCCATGGGAAAAGCCTTTTGCAACAAAAAACATTTTAGCTTGTTCCAACAAACATTTAGCTTATCTTAAACATTAGTTTAGCAATAAACAATAGGATTTAGCTTAGCAATATAAACCTAGAGTTGCTTCTCGGATAAACTACAGTATGATAGGGAACGCATTGTTTATCCTTCAAATGTGTCCCCAAACTTCATTTAAAAAAACATTTTAACTAAAGTTGTGGTTGACAGTTGGGACAACAGTTAGACAGGAGATAATTAAATACATGCATGTCTCCTCTCTACCAAAACCCTTCGCATAAAACAATAATATAGCATTGAGTGCATAAATATATATTTCATATTTAGTCACAAAAACGAAATGACAGGAGAAAACAAACCTGTTGAAAGTGTTTGTGGATCATGGCTATAAGGTCTGGTGAAGTATAGATCTCTAATCCCTTAATTAACCTAATTAACCTTCCCTCTACTCCCTTCTACTGGTAACAATACACACAGCCTCCCGTCACCCAGGTTAATTAACCTAATTAACCTTCCCTCTACTCCCTTCTACTCTTCAATACACACAGCCTCCCGTCACCCGTCACCCAGGTTAATTAACCGAATTAACCTTCCCTCTACTCCCTTCTACTGGTAACAATACACAGCCTCCCGTCACCCAGGTTAATTAACCTAATTAACCTTCCCTCTACTCCCTTCTACTGGTAACAATACA
>CM051004.1:252500-267500 GCA_027704905.1 Muraenolepis orangiensis
TGGACTTTTTCAAGTTCGACTTGAAGGCAAGGCAGAATAAGGCTACAGTGGACTTTTTCAAGTTCGACTTGAAGGCAAGGCAGAATAAGGCTACAGTGGACTTTTCAAGTTCGACTTGAAGGCAAGGCAGAATAAGGCTAGTCGACTTTTTCAAGTTCGACTTGAAGGCAAGGCAGAATAAGGCTACAGTCGACTTTTTCAAGTTCGTCTTCTTCTCAGGTCGGCATCTTATTGTACTGTAATCTACAAAGTGTGGCATTGCGGTACACACATCTTTGCGGAGGTCACACAGACGCTGGGTCACACCCAAGCGCCGCTGTGATCCCACAAACCTCATTTACCCTACTCCGTCTACCCATGTCGAGCTAGTGGTAACTGGGGGGCTTTGGAATTGCCAGTTGGCACTGCAGAAAACTGAGTTAATCACTTCCTCCCTTCCCCCCCCCCCCCCCCCCCTCCCACTACCAAGATGGTGACGTCCTGTCGCAATCGACGCACACTCAACCCTACCGATCTCTCCTCTTCTGTTCTCTCTGCCATCCCTCCTCCTGATTAGTTCTCTGTTCTACCCCCTGATATTGCCACTGGCCTTCTTCTCTCTACCCTGTCCTCCTCCCTGGACACTCTGTCCCCTCACCTCCAGGTCTGCACGTCCACTCCGAATTTTACTGTTCCAAAATTCAAAGCGCAGCACCTAAACCCTAAAAAAAACTGTTTGATACTTTTTCCTCCCTCCTCCATCCCCCGCCCCCTAGCTCCTCCCTTCTGCCGGATGATTTCGCCAACTTCTTTGACAAGAAGGTCAACGATATCCGATCCTCCTTCCCTGACCCCCTGGCCGATGCTCACATCAACCACCCATGTCTTCGCCCCACCCTCCCACATCCCTCAGTTATCCATTTCTCTCCCCTCTCCACAGATGATGTTCTTCACCTCATCACATCCAGCCGCCCCACCACATACTCACTGGATCCAGTTCCCTCCCCTCTGCTTCAGTCCACTGCGCCTGAACTCCTGCCCTTCCTGACACACATCATCAATGCATCTCTGACGTCTGTACGCTTTCCCGCTGCTTTCAAGACTGCCAGAGTCACCCCCCTCCTGAAGAAACCAACACTCGACCCCTCTGAACTCAAGAACTACAGACCGGTATCCCGTTTGCCCTTCTTATCCAAAACGCTTGAACTTGCTGTCTTTAACCAATTGTCCTTGTATCTCCACCAGAACTGCCTCTTGGATCCACACCAATCTGGTTTTAAGGCAGGTCACTCGACAGAAACTGCCCTTCTGGCAGTAACTGAGTCGCTCCATGTTGCTAGAGCAAATTCGCTCTCCTCGGTCCTGATACTCCTGGACCTGTCTGCAGCATTCAAATTGGATGTCGATGCACCACCCAAAGCTCAACCTGGACAAGACTGAGCTAGTGTTCTTCCCGGCAAAGGGCTGTCCGCACCGAGACCTGGCTGTCACCATTGATGCTGTGGTGACACCTAATCGGACCGCAAGGTGTGACCCTGGACGACCAACTGTCGTTCTCGGCAAACATTGCAGCGGTGACACGCTCCTGCAGATTCCTCCTCTACAACATCAGGAGGATTCGGCCTTTTCTCACTGAAAAGGCTGTGCAAGTGCTCATCCAGACTCTAGTCATCTCCCGGCTGGACTACTGCAACTCCCTCCTTGCTGGCACCCCGGCATTTGCCATCAGGCCCCTGCATTCAGAAAGCTGCAGCTCGCCTGGTGTTCAACCGCCCCAAGTACTCCCACACATCTACCCTCCTTCGGACTCTACACTGGCTATCTGTAGCTGCTCGCATCCAGTTCAAGACCTTGGTGCTAGCCTACAAGGCAGTAAAAGGTACTGCTCCATCATACCTCCAGGCAATGGTCAAGGCCTACATCCCATCCCGTGCACTTCTTCGGGCCGTCTGCTTGCCCCCTCACTTAATTTGGTGGAACAAACTCCCCACGGATGTCACGACTGCGTGAGTCACTCCCCATCTTCCGCCGCAGGCTGAAAACCCATCTCTTCAGGACACACTTCCCGGATCCTTCCTCGTAGCGTCAATTAAGTCAGTCAAAAGTAGATTACATATTATAGATCTTCTTCGTAGCGTCAATTAAGTCAGTCAAAAGTAGATTACATATTATAGATAGGTATATATTGTTTTAGATATTGTTTGCCAACTTATTGTACTTTACCCTTATACTTTTGCCTGAATTATTGCACGTATACCTGAGCACTGGTTCAGTTATTGGAGACATGAAATGCACTTTTGACTTTCTCTTACCTTCCTTTGTTGAAACACACTATTGTAAGTCACTTTGGATAAAAGCGTCTGCTAAATGACTAATGTAATAATGTAATGTATGTCTGGAGTGAGTTTTATTCCCAAATATGTGAAGCCACCAGGCGATTTAGAAAAGGTAATCCCTACTGGTGGATCCTCTTTCTTTCTTATTAAGATACAAAATATTAGACATTGTTTTATCTAACTTAGAACCCGAGAAACTCCCAAAAGACGAATAAGTTTGTAAGTGTAGGTAGAGATTGTGCTAGCTGTTTTAAGAACAATATAATATCATCTGCATAGAGGCCTATACGAAGTTCATAAACTAATTGTAACTCCTGTAAGTAAGGGAAGGGATCTAAGCTAGGGGTTTGATTGATAGTACATAAGAGTAAATAAGAGGGGTGACAGTGGGCACCCCTGACGTGTTCCCCTGGAGAAACAAAAGGGTGTTGATGTTGATGCCTTCTATACAGTCCAAACTAAACAACAACTCCCTTGGCTGTTATAGCTCCTGCAAAGAGGAGCAGCACTAAATAAGATATAAGTAATTCACTTGCTCACTGCTACTCTTTATCTCGGACTATTAATCTCCAGTGCTTAAAGACCCTATTGTATATGATTTATTATAAGATTAAACTGTACATTTTAGTAACACAAAATAATCAACATACATGAAAACTCGCTTGAACGTCTCACGACAAGCAACACAGAACCATATGCCAAATGTAAATATCGACCAACAATTCAGTTCCCTCCAGCTCCGGGAGCATTTTTTAGTTTTTATTCTGAAGAAACGAGACGCATCCTGAGGAGTCGGAACAGTAATGGGCTTTCCCCCATAAGTGATGCAGAGTTTAGCTGGGAACTGCAAGCCGTACTGGAACACCCTCGACTGAAGAATCTGTTTCACCGCTATATAGGCTTTTCTCTAGCATTGCACTTAAACTGAATATTGGCGAGCTCCCGCACGACGACAGTTTTTTGTTATTTATTATTTTTATCGCGACTATCTTTGTACAGAAAGTTAGCAGCACGTTCACTTATGACTTTTGCACACTTCTGGAGATTAGATCGACAGTCACTCGCCGCCCACCAAAGTTTTTTCATTCTTTCGGCTCGGACGTCGACCCGCCCGAAGTCAGAGCGGGATTATCTGCGACCATCTTGGGCACGATTACATGCAAGCGTCATTCGAAGTAGCGAGGGAAACGAGCCGGCATGCTAGTCAGGCTGAGATGTCGATCCGATCGCCCCCCACTACCCACCCCATTCTACTGGCTAATGTACAGTCTATGGACAATAAGTTAAGCGAGCTACAGAATCGTATTCAATTCCACCGGGATACTAAGGATTCATAAGGAATAATTGTATCATCTGCCTTACGGAGACATGGATGTCGGAGGGGGTTACCGACGCAGCTATCGAGCCGACCGGATTTTCCGTCCACCGGGCGGACAGAAAAAAGGCTCTCTCCGGTAAAGATAGCAGAGGGGGGGTATGTCTCATGATAAACAGATCTTGGTGCAACCAAAGTCATGTACATCCCCTCAAGTCTTTCTGTTCCCCAGACCTGGAGTACCTGATGCTTATGTGCCATCTATTCTGGCTACCTCGGGAGTTTACAGCGGTAACCGTGACCACTGTTCACATTCCCCCACAAGCCAACACGGACACAGCGCTGAAGGAACTGTATGGGGCTATCAGCGAACAGGAGTCGGCACACCCTGAGGCTGCTTTCATCATGGCGGGGGACTTCAAACAAGGAAAACCTGAAGAAGGTTTTCACAAAGTTCTACCAACACATAACGAGCAACACATGGGGTTAGCGGATCCTCGACCACCGCTAAACACCCTTCCGTGGTGGCTACAAGGTCCTCCACCCACCGTTTGGCAAATCAGACCACTGCTCTATCCAGCTACTGCCCGCCTATAGGCAGAGACTGAAGCAGCAACCAATCGCTGTGAGGGAGGTCCAATGCTGGTCGGACCAATCGGACTCTATGCTACAGGATTGCGCGCTGACTGGGACATGTTCCGGGTTGCCTCGGACAATAACATCAACGAGTACGCGTCCTCGGTCACCGGGTTCATCAAGAAGTGCATAGATGACGTTGTTCCGACCAAGTCGGTTCGGATATATCCCAACCAGAAACCGTGGATTAACAGATGTTCGCGCTGCCCTCCACGTGTGTAGCGCTGCCCTCCACGTGTGTAACGCCGCCTTTGTCTCCAGGAATATGGAGATATATACGAGAGCCCGCTACGACCTCTGTAAGACCATCGTCACTGCCAAGTGGGAGTACAAGGTCAGAGTGGAGGAGAAATTCAAGAGCCACGACGCAAGGGGTATGTGGCAGGGGTTACAGATGATAACAAACTTCAGAGGGAGAACCAGTTGTGTAGAGCAGGGGTTCCCAACCGCCGGGCCGTGGACCGGTACCGGGCCGTGGAGGTGTTACTGCCGGGCCGCGAAACAGCTGTGTGTTTATCATCATATTTGACTCAAATAATTTGAGTATAGGTGAACGGCGGGCGGTATAATCTATATATAGAGATTATATATATAGTATAATCTATATATATAAATTATATAGCGGTATATATGGGCGGTATAATCTATATATATATAGATTAAATATATCGGCGGCATAACGAGAGACTTTCAGTTGCACGCGCTACTAAAGAGACTACGCGCTAGTGATGTGTCGGTCGCGAACGAGCCGGGTCAAAGAGTCGGCTCTTTTAAGTGAACGACGGGAGCCGGCTCGCACCCGTGAACGAGCCGTTTTTTTTGTAAGGGTGCTCCGCGTACATGCACGTACATGCACATGACAACCGGTCCGCGAAAATTGACAACCGGTCCGTGAGATTTTTTTCATGTATCTACCGGTCCGTGGCACAAAAAAGGTTGGGAACAGAGAACTCCTCTACCTCCCTATTTAGCTCTCCTGAGCTAAATACATTTTTTGCATGGTTCGACGTGAACGGCAGCCCACCGAAGCCAGCACCGCCTGAGGAGACCAGCCTGCTGAACATCTCGGAGGCGGATGTGCGCCGCACCTTCAAGCGGTTGAACATCCGTAAGGCGGCAGGCCCCGACGACGTCCCGGGCCGCATCCTCAGAGCATGCGCAGACCAGTTGGCAGGGGTCTTTGCAGAGATCTTCAACCTCTCCCTGTCCCAGGCTGTTGTTCCCGTGGTCTTCAAGATGTCCACCATCGTGCCTGTCCCTAGACAACCCAAGGTTACATGCCTGAACGACTATAGACCTGTAGCCCTCACCTCGATTGTCAGCAAATGCTTCGAGAGGTTGGTCAAGGACTTTATTTGCCCCGTGTTACCTTCCCCGCTGGACCCATGGCAATTTGCATATCGTCAAAACAGATCCATGGACAACGCAATTGCCATGGCCCTCCACACCGCCCTTTCCCACCTTGAGGGAAAGAACTGTTCTGTGCGGATGCCGTTTGTAGACTACAGCTCAGCGTTCAACACAATAGTTCCTGCCAAGCTCGACACTAAGCATAGAGGTCTAGGCGTGCCCCCATCCACATGCAGCTGGATACTGGACCTCCTGTCGGACCGCCGCTAGGTGGTGAGGATGGGCAGCACCACCTCAGAGCCACAGAGCCACTGACCCTCAACACGGGAGCCCCCCAGGGATGCGTGCTGAGCCCTTTCCTCTACTCCTCTACTGCATGGCTATGCAAAGCTCCAACGTCATCATCAAGTTTGCTGACGACACGACAGTGATGGGCCTGATCGCCGGCGACGACGAGACAGCCTACAGGGAGGAGGTTGGATCACTGGTGCCAGAGACAGCCTCGCCTTCACCATCAAGAAGACCAAGGAGCTGATCATGGACTACAGGAAGCGGAGATCGACTGTGTTGCAGTAGAGAGGGTCAGCAGCTTCAAGTTCCTCGGCGTGCACATCTCCGAGGACCCAACAACGCCTGTATTTCCTCAGGCGAAATTCAGCATGGGCCCCCGCATCCTGAGAACATTCTACACCGGCACAATCGAGAGTGTTCTTACAGGGTGTATCACCGCCTGGTATGGGAACTGCACCGCACTCGAGAGCAGAGCGCTTCAAAGGGTGGTGCGGACGGCCCAGTATATCGTTGGAGGTGAGCTACCCTCCCTCCTGGATATATACAACAAGCGGTGCGTGGCCAAAGCCAAACGCATCATAAAAGACAATGCCCACCCCAGCCACAAACTGTATTCACTTTTACCGTCAGGCAGGCGATACCGCAGTATCAAGTGCCGTATAAATAGACTCAGAGATAGCTTCCACAGTCAGGCTATCAGGCTGCTGAACAAGGGTGTATAGCATATAACAATGTACATTTTATTACATTTATATATATATATATATTATATATATATATTATATATACACATACATATATACAGCTCTTTTTCTGACATATTGCATTTTATATATTGCATTTTTATATATTTTATATACTTTTTTACTTATTTTTATCCTATTCTGTTTTTTATAACCCTTGTCTGTCGTCGGGTATTGCACATAATATTTTCACTCATTGCTTAGTGTGTAAACGTGAAGTGACAATAAACTTGACAAATTAAAACTTGATAGTCCGTAAACCTGCCGGTTGACGTACATCCTTTATACGTGCGGCTTTCGTCACCCTGACCTTACCTCTGAAGTTTAGAAACTTGATGATCAGCAGTCTTGGAAACTGAGCAGGGCTCATAGAGTTCACTGGGCCAATGCGGTGCTCTCTCCATCATCCCTGGTGGAGGAGCTCAACTCTCTCCATCCTCCCTGGTGGAGGAGCTCAGCAACCATCTCTCTCTCTCTCTCTCTCTCTCTCTCTCTCTCTCTCTCTCTCTCTCTCTCTCTCTCTCTCTCTCTCTCTCTCTCTCTCTCTCTCTCTCTCTCTCTCTCTCTCTCTCTCTCTCTCTCTCTCTCTCTCTCTCTCTCTCTCTCCATCTCTCTCTCTCTCTCTCTCTCTCTCTCTCTCTCTCTCTCTCTCTCTCTCCTCTCTCTCTCTCTCTCTCTCTCTCTCTCTCTCTCTCTCTCCTCTCTCTCTCTCTCTCTCTCTCTCTCTCTCTCCATCTCATCCTCCTCCCTGGTGGATCGGACTCCTCTCTCTCTCTCTCTCTCTCTCTCTCTCTCTCTCTCTCTCTCTCTCTCTCTCTCTCTCCATCCTCCCTGGTGGAGGAGCTCCTCTCTCTCCATCCTCCCTGGTGGAGGAGCTCCTCTCCAGCCACTTCTCCGAAGGTTTCATCATCCAGACTGTACGCCTTAAAAGGAATTAATGGCAGCCAGAACCGCATCCAGATGTTGAGGTTCAGTGTCTTGTGAAGTTTCAACGAAGACCATGGCAGAGTCCGTCTTCTCAGACTTGTCTCTTTCGCTAGCCAGCGGTGAGCCTGATGTGGTGAATCAGTGCTAGTCTGAGCTTCGTTGCTAGCCATCGAAGCCCTCGTCTGTTTAGGCTGACTTTCTGTTTTTGGTTTTGTTGATTTTTAGTTATTTTTTGTTTTCCTTGTTTTGAGTACGATTAGGGACTAACTAAGGGTAAAGACTTTATGTTCTAGTCAGAGATGTTCGGGAAGCATCCGTCTACCTCGCTGCCATAACCGGAAGTCCATTTTTACCCACTTTTTAATGTTTGTTTTAAAACAAACGATGATTCAAATGATGATACACAATGTGTGTAAAGAGTGACTGAGGATTATGAAACCATTTAGTTGTACTTGTACAATGACAATAAACGCATTCTGATTTTTCTGATTCTGTACCCACTGACGTTCACACGGTTATTTGCTGATGTAAAACAAAAGCAGCCAAAGCAAAAATTGTATCTTTTTAGCAATGTCTTAAAACACACATGTGACAACGAAAGGCAAGGCTGCAGTTTTATGTAGGGGATGACTGTAGGGTGGGGGGGGGGTGATGGAGGAGGGGGGTGGATGACTGTAGGGGGGGGGGTGATGGAGGAGGGGGGTGGATGACTCTAGGGGGGGGGGGGTGATGGAGGAGGGGGGTGGATGACTCTAGGGTGGGGGGGTGATGGAGGAGGGGTGGATGACTCAAGGGTGGGGGGGGTGATGGAGGAGGGGGTGGATGACTCTAGGGGGGAGGGTGATGGAGGAGGGGGGGATGACTCTAGGGGGGGGGGGGGTGATGGAGGAGGGGGGGATGACTAGGGTGGGGGGGGTGATGGAGGAGGGGGGTGGATGACTCTAGGGTGGGGGGGTGATGGAGGAGGGGGGTGGATGACTCTAGGGTGGGGGGGTGATGGAGGAGGGGGGTGGATGACTCTAGGGTGGGGGGTGATAGAGGGGTGGATGACTCTAGGGTGGGGGGTGATAGAGGGGTGGATGACTCTAGGGGGGGGGGTGATGGAGGAGGGGGGTGGATGACTCTAGGGTGGGGGGGTGATGGAGGAGGGGGGTGGATGACTCTAGGGTGGGGGGGTGATGGAGGAGGGGGGTGGATGACTCTAGGGTGGGGGGTGATAGAGGGGTGGATGACTCTAGGGTGGGGGGTGATAGAGGGGTGGATGACTCTAGGGTGGGGGGTGATAGAGGGGTGAATGACTCAAGGGTGGGGGGTTGATGGAGATGGGGGGGATGACTCTAGGGGGGGGGGTGATGGAGGAGGGGGGGATGACTCTAGGGGGGGGGGTGACTCTAGGGTGGGGGGGTGATGGAGAAGGGGGGGGATGACTAGGGTGAGGGAGGAGGGGGGATGACTAGGGTGAGGGGGTGATGGAGGAGGGGGGGATGACTATAGGGTGGGGGGGGTGATGGAGGAGGGGGGATGACTATAGGGTGGGGGGTGATGGAGGAGGGGGGGATGACTCTAGGGTGGGGGGGTGATGGAGGAGGGGGGATGACTCTAGGGGGGGGTGATGGAGGAGGGGGGGATGACTCTAGGGGGGGGTGATAGAGGAGGGGTGGATGACTCAAGGGTGGGGGGGTTGATGGAGGAGGGGGGGATGACTCTAGGGGGGGGGGGGTGATGGAGGAGGGGGGGATGACTCTAGGGGGGGAGGGTGATGGAGGAGGAGGGGATGACTCTAGGGTGGGGGGGTGATGGAGAAGGGGGGGGATCACTAGGGTGAGGGGTGATGGAGGAGGGGGGATGACTCTAGGGTGAGGGGGTGATGGAGGAGGGGGGGATGACTATAGGGTGGGAGGGTGATGGAGGAGGGGGGATGACTATAGGGTGGGGGGGTGATGGAGGAGGGGGGGATGACTAGGGTGGGGGGGGTGATGGAGGAGGGGGGGATGACTCTAAGGTGGGGTGGGGGTGATGGAGGAGATGACTCTAGGAGGAGCCGGGGATCGAACCAGCAACCTTCCGGTTGTGAGGTGACCGCTCTACCTCCTGAGTTATACTGCTGCCCTGGGATGGGAGTGGAGGTGAGAATCTCGGGCTGAGAGTGAGTAGGCTGAGGTGGAGGTGAGTGAAGATGAGGGGAGGATGTCGGAGTAAAGTGAGTAGGCTGAGGGTGAGGGCGAGGATGTAGATGAGAGGGAAAAGGACGGAGATGGGATGGGGTGATGGGGGATGAGGGAGTGTGGAAGGTCTCACCAGGTGGAAGAAGCTGCGCACCACCTGCCTCTGTTTCAGGTTGGTCTCCCCGTCCAGCGTGGCCGTCTCGATGTGACACAGGCGGTCGGGGTCGCTGCTGCTGAGCAGGAGCACGTCGGCCGGCAAGACCTCGTTGCACCGCAACCGGACAAAGTCTCCAACCCGGAGCTGCTTCCAGAACCTCTCCAGGTAGCGTTGCTCCGCCCTGCCGGCGGGTGGGGGAGGAACCACAGCTCGGTTTCACTTTCATTATCCTAGTCGTCGTACTACTACTGTAAACTAGACACTAGACGCACAACAGCCCTGGCTGTTCTAGGTTCTAAATCACACCATTATAAAGACACTCTACTCTACCGCTGCTATACAGGACGTACATAATACAGTATCAATGACTGCAGAAACTTAAGCATGCCTTTGGTCTCCCCCCAAAATCAACAACAATTCCACCAGAAGAACTAAACGTGGCAACAAACCACCATAGTGTGAACCTGAAAAGTAAAAATAAAAATAAATCCCTCCCTCCTTCACAAGAACAAAAATTGTTTGGAGAACTCCTCAGTATTTGGTCATGTTTAGGTATGAGAACAGAATGGACTCTCCTAGCCAGATAAACCTCCTTCCTTATCCACCACCTGGCGGCAACATCTAAAAGCTCTGGTGCTTCTCCTCCAGGAGATCCATATAGCATCATTGGTATTTCAGGTATTTTTAAGCACCTGGGCACGCTGTCAAGGAAAGTATGAAGTGGCGTTTATAGGCTGGGGAGAAGAACAGGGAATTGACTGCAGAGAACGTCCGAGCACCAGTTGCATCATTGTGCCCCAGAAAACTGGCACTGCCAAAGTGCCCTTGAGCAAGGCCCCAGACCCCTACACTGCTCCCCGGGCGCTGTATATACACACACAATAGCTAGAATAGCTGCTCCTAATTCTAATTAAATGCAGAGAAACTAATTTCTCTGCATAATCACATGTGAAACTAATCACATGTGTGTGACCAATAAAAAGGATTCAAAATCCTCCAGATTTAATAAGTAAAAATGTTTAAGAGACATAAACATACGACAGTGTTGTCAAAACCACACTTGGTTTTGTAACACCGCTTGTTCCAGAAGTACAAATACTCTATTGCAGGTGTATTTAGTAATGCTGAAAGTATTCATCTGCTATTCTTATCCCTGCTGCGTGGATACACAGGTGTGTATCCACAATAAGATCTTTCTGGAAGAACCAACAGATGTTTCTGAACACTGAAAGCCCGGAGAACATCAGTCTCCCCCACAGCAAAGATTGAATCAAGATTATGGTTGATATGAATATGCTTTGTTTAATGATTCCACCAGCACATGAGAGGACAGTTCAAACATGCTGGCTTTACGGTCAACCGCCTTTTCATAAATATTAGTGTTTCTCTTTCGATAATGCTGTGGAATTTCTTCCATCACAAACATGGACCACATGTTTGCATGTCCATTTTAATCCATTTTTTTTGTTAACTCCTCCCGGTTTACAAAGAAAATACTTTTGGAGGTTTGATATGCATGGGATCATTACATTCCATTAGTCATTTAGCAGACGCTTTTATCCAAAGCGACTTACAATAGTGTGTTTCAACAAAGGAAGGTAAGAGAACAACTCGTCACCAAGAACTGAACCAGTGCTCAGGTAGAAATACAATAAGTTCAGGTAAAAGTAGAATACGTTCAGGTAGAATTACAGTAAGGGAAAAGTATAATAAGTTGTCAAACAATATCGAGAACAATATCTACCTATCAATAATATCTAAACTACTTCTCTACTTGTACTGGTCTCTATTTGGATCATCTCATGCATACCGAATACTGATACTCTGACAGTATTTGCTCAATAATGTACGAGTGTACTTTTAAGCAACGAGAGGTTCAGACTGGGATGTTGAGCCCAACAGGGTCCACAGGAAACCAAACCTTCTGATCTGTTGGCCTGGGGTGGAGAGAGCCTTACAGTCGCTAGAAGTTAGCCTTACAGTCGCTAGAGGTTAGCCTTAAAGACACCAACACACAGCCCTTTGATGAGTGGGAATTATGCTCCGTGCGCGCGCACAGGGAACCGCTTTTCATGAACACACACACACACACACACACACACACGTCAAGAATAAAGTCTAACTGTTCTGACGAGCTCGCAGGCAGGCAACCACTGACTGAAGTCGTTCAGTAGTGGAAACATGAAGTCACTAGAAAACAGGTAAAACGTCTTCATGGAAAACCTTGTTGAGGTCAAAGCGAAGCTTGCTTGACTTAAATCATTACATAGTGGGCTATAGTAGGCCTGTACATACTAGGACGATAGTGCACACAGTGAACCTACACACAGTAGGACTATAGTGCACACAGTGAGCCTACACACAGTAGGGCTATACAGTAGGACGATAGTGCACACAGTGAGCCTACACACAGTAGGGCTATACAGTAGGACGATAGTGCACACAGTGAGCCTACACACAGTAGGGCTATACAGTAGGACGATAGTGCACACAGTGAGCCTACACACAGTAGGGCTATACAGTAGGACGATAGTGCACACAGTGAGCCTACACACAGTAGGGCTATACAGTAGGACGATAGTGCACACAGTGAGCCTACACACAGTAGGGCTATACAGTAGGACGATAGTGCACACAGTGAGCCTACACACAGTAGGACGATAGTGCACACAGTGAGCCTACACACAGTAGGCTATACAGTAGGACGATAGTGCACACAGTGAGCCTACACACAGTAGGGCTATACAGTAGGACGATAGTGCACACAGTGAGCCTACACACAGTAGGGCTATACAGTAGGACGATAGTGCACAGTGAGTGGTCAGGCCTACCTGCTGTACACCAGACACGCCATGTGGTTGATCTCCGTGTCGGAGCGGAGTCTCCGGTAGTCCTCCCACAGGTCCTTGATGGCCGTCACGGAGAGAATAAAGACCACCGGGGCCAGCGCGAGCTCGGGCTGGAAGGCGTTGACCACGGGCACGAAGTTGAGCAGAGCGATGAACACGAAGTACACGTTGGCGAACCGGTGGAACTGTTCGAACAGGTTCTTGGGCAGGAAAGACAGCAGCGTGTATTTGGTGGTTTTGATCTTGTTGTCCGCGAAGTGGCCGTTGGGGCCATTGGGGTTCCCCTCGGCCCCCTTGGCGCGAGGGTCGCACAGCGTGTTGGCGTGGACGACGCGCGTCTTGTTGTTCTCTTTGCTTTTCTTCTTTCTTCTATGCGGCGCTTTCACCTTAACTTTCACCGTCCCGGCGTCTTCGCTCTCCGACGCCATGGTTGTGGTTCCCCCCACCTCGTCTCCAAACTTTTCCACACTTTTTCCAGTTTTCACGCAGCACCATCGGGCGCTATGTGACCACACTGACTATCTACTACTAACGACTTCATCCTCACTCGAGTCTATCACGACTCGCTGTCGTCCATCGTATCGGACCACCTCGCCACTTAGGACCAAACGTTTTTCTGTGTTTCCTCTCTTTCCCAGCCTCTCTTTCCCAGCCTCTCTTCCCCAGCCTCTCTTCCCCAGCCTCTCTCCTGCTGCAGGGTGATGCTGGGGAGGTCGACACAGCGTTGGCTTCCAGGAGCTTCGGGCCGCAGATCTACACAGCGTCCGGATGGGACCCGGGGCCCTGGGTGTAACCGGGCTTGTTTTGCAGATCTGCTCGTCAAAGGGGGAAGGGTCTGGGTTCGAGGGAAATACGACACGCAGGCCCCTCCTCGGTCCGACCCAGGGAAGTGCCACGCGGTATCATTTGAGGAGTGGATGTATTAAACGACTCTTTGACCCTTTGACCCGAGGCCCGTCCTGCTTTGGGCTGTTCTCCTGCTACTTTAAAAGTGGCCTAGTTTCCGTTTTGTTGTTTGAGCTGAGATAATAACTTTTAGTGTCCACTGAATAGGCTACAGATTATACATTTCAACCTCTGGAAAAAAATAAATCATAGCAATAATAGCAATATTAATATTAACATTTATAGCCTAATACTGGACTATTTTATACTTTATATTTAATCGTTTATATGTTTAGCTTTATATTTTTTTTTAATATATATTTATATATTTATATTTATATATAATATATATTACATTATATATATTATATTTTACATATATATATATATATATTATATATATAGATTTATATATTTATTTATATTTATTTGTTTGTTTATTTATACTCAATAAATAAATTAAACAAAAGCATATATATTGTAAACAAGTCAAACTGATCACTAAGTAAAACACTAATCAATCCTACAAGTTGAATCGCAACTTTGAAAACAAACACAACATATTATAAGTCTCAGATCCAAGAGGCCTGAAGAACCACTTGGAGGGGGCGTGTCGACGCGCGTGTCCGTCCGTGCGTGTGTCTCCATGCGTGCGCGTCTGATATGAGCATTTCCGCGTGGCCCGTCTCAGGTCCCGCCCATTCCGGGCCATCCATCACGTTCACCTCCCAAAGTACACGCCCCCATTAGTCCCCCCCCCTCCCTGTAACAGCTGTATGGTCCAGAAAGTACTGTGATTGATTGATTGATTGATTGATTGATTGATCTCCCAGGGGATAGGTGTTTGATTGGTCTGGGCTCTGTGGGCTAAGTGGCCCCAGTGTACATCTCACCATCTTCCATTCCCCTCTATGACTATCCTCCATCCCATGAAGGGATGGGCTCCTTCTGTGTCATTATGGGCTTAAAAGCATTTTCATCTGCACACTGTTACTATTATCATTAGTAAAATACCATTATCATTAGTAATATGTACATTATATTGCTATAATATAGTAATATCCACCAGCGGTTGAACTGCTGTGAGACATGTAAATGTGATATGTGACCATTTGTCACGCGCTACATGCCGTTAGCCGCCTTGGACGCCATACAATAAGAATCCATCTTTCCATGTAAGCGGTGATACGGGAGACGGATGCGTAATAATTAAATGATGGCGGCCATTAATCAGCCATTATCATTTCATTACAACCTTGAGGTCTGCGATGTCAATCAATAAGTGAGCGATGAGGCTGGATATTGATAAGGAGTATGTTTCCCAATCAGTCACCACGCTGCTAACCACCACCTCTTCCTATTCATTA
>CM051004.1:272500-357500 GCA_027704905.1 Muraenolepis orangiensis
ACATACAGTACACATCAGTACAGGGGCGTACAGGGGCGTCGTGGACTCCTTCGTTGAGTGGTGTGAGCTGAACCATATGCAGCTCAACACTGACAAGACGAAGGAGATGGTGGTGGACTTCCGCAGGAGGAAATCCACACCCACACCCATTTCCATCAAGGGTGTGTCCGCTGAAGCCGTCCAGGAATATAAATACCTGGGAGTTCATCTGGACAACAAACTGGTCTGGGCCAAGAACTCTGAGGCGGTCTACAAGAAGGGCCAGAGCCGTCTTTACTTCCTGCGGAGGCTCCGGTCCTTCAACGTTTGCAACAAGATGCTGAATGTGTTCTACCAGTCGGTGGTAGCCAGTGCCATCTTCTCCGGAGTCGTGTGCTGGGGTAGCAGGTTGAGATCAGCAGACGCCAACAAGATCAGCAGGATTGTCAGGAAGGCTGGCGCTGTCCTGGGGGTCCAGCTGGACTCCTTGTTGGTGGTGTCTGAGAGAAGGATGCTGCGCAAGCTGCGTAGTATCCTTGACAACAACTCTCACCCTCTCCATCAGGTGCTGACCTCATATAGAAGCACCTTTAGCAACAGACTCATTCCACCCAGGTGCACCACAGAACGCCATAGGAAGTCCTTTCTTCCTGTGGCTATTAGACTCTATAATTCCTCTACCTCGGGTCGTGAGAGGGACAGTGGAGACTCAGTGACCTGAGGCCAACGTACTTATTTTTATTTTTATTTTATTTTTGGTCAACGCACTGTAATCATCTCATTGTACTTTGCACTGCAAATTCTATTTCAATTCCGAATTCACTTTTCACTTTTTCACTTTTCACATGTCACTTTTCAGTCGAATTATTTATTAATATATTATTACTGCCAATTTGCACTATACGTATTGTTGTGTATTGTATATACCTACGTACTACTGTTATAATACTGTAATTATCTTCACTTATCAATACATTTAGACTTCATTTAGAATTATTTTAACTATTTTTGTTTATAATAGTTTTATTTTAGTTAGTTGTTGTTTTGTTTTTTAGCTTAGGTTTTAGTATTCTTGTGTGTGCATTTATTCCCCCTGTGTCAACTGTTGCACCTTAATTTCCCTCGGGATTAATAAAGTTTTCTGAATCTGAATCTGAATCTGAATCTAACCAGAGTGCACATATATAATGTACAGTGGTTAAATAGGATGGGAAAAAAGTCTACTAGGTATAACAACTGTTGTGTCTAAAGAATATTTATGTACAGAGAGCAGGTTGGGGTTAGACAGTACAGAGACGGGTCATTAAGGAGCAGGTAGGGGTTAGACAGTACAGAGACGGGTCATTAAGGAGCAGGTAGGGGTTAGACAGTACAGAGACGGGTCATTAAGGAGCAGGTAGGGGTTAGACAGTACAGAGACGGGTCATTAAGGAGCAGGTAGGGGTTAGACAGTACAGAGACGGGTCATTAAGGAGCAGGTAGGGGTTAGACAGTACAGAGACGGGTCATTAAGGAACAGGTTGTTACAACGATGTGTGTTGGTTGGACCCAGAACGCTGACGACAGACAAGTGAAGGGATAACAGGAGGCTTTATTAAAGCAAACACAATAATAGAGTGATCGGGGACAGGCCAGGGGTCTGGATACCGGGAGGTCGATCAGCGGAGTACCGACAGGTAGTAGACAGGCGCGTGGTCTGGGACGGGCGAGATGTCTGGTTACCGGGAGGTCGAAGTAGCGACAGGTAGTAGACAGGTAAGTGTAATTACCGGAGGGCTGGAGGAGACAGGTTTGAGCAGGGACACATGGAACGTGGGAAGCAGTTCAGGGAAGCAGACTCTGTTGAAATATTTAAATCTAAACTTAAAACCTACCTTTTTACATTGACGTTTGGCACCTAGGAGTGCCCCTCAGCTCTCATTACAGCTAAATCGTCCCATTAGTCAGCACTAGCCTACCCCTGCTGCCGATAGGTACTAGACTAGAGGTTCTCTACATGTTCCATATCCACCCTACCCCATCTAACCATACCGCAGTCTGCTTCTGTTTTCCAGTGTGCTGCTGTGATCCCCACCTGAAGGAGTGTGCCTACTCCACCCATGGAAGGTGGGAACTCCAGGAGGACGGGTGGCGAGCGGTGATGCAGCGGAGGGCCGCCTCCAGGTCCTGGTTCGCCCGCTCCATTTGCCCATTGGATTGGGGGTGGTAGCCGGAAGAGAGGCTGACGGTGGCACCCAGATCCTGGCAGAACGCTGAGCCGGAAGACCTGGAGCCGGAAGACCTGGAGCACCAGGAGGTCCGCCGTCTCCCTGGTGGAGGGAAGCTTAGGGAGCGGCAGGAAATGAACTGCCTTGGAAAAATGGTCGAAGATCGTCAGGATTGTGGTGTTGCCCACTGATGGCGGGAGACCAGTGACGAAGTCCACCGCAATGTGAGACCAAGGCCGGCGGGGAGTAGGCAGCGGATGCAGCAGACCAGCGGGAGGTCGGTGCAAGGCCTTGCTGCGAGCACAGACAGGCAGTCACGAAGGCCTGGGTGTCCTGGGAAATGGAAGGCCACCAGAAACTCCGCCTGAGGAAGGCCAGGGTGCGAGCAAAGCCGGGATGGCAGGTGAGTTTCGAGGAATGGGCCCACTGGAGAACCTGGGACCTAGCTGAGTCGGGCACAAACATACGGTTACCAGGACCGTTACCTGGATCCTGGAGCCTCTCTATCTCCCACGTGACTGCCCCTACTACGCAGACCGGGGGGAGAATGGTCTCTGGCTCGGAGAGATCCCTCTCGGCGTCCCACTGGCGAGAGAGAGAATCTGGCTTGACGTTGCGACAGCTGGGACGGTAGGTGAGGGTGAAGTTGAACCTCCCTAGGAACAACGCCCACTGCGCCTGTCGGGAGTTGAGCCTTCTGGCGGAACGGAGGTAAGCCAAATTCTTGTGGTCCGTCCAGACCACAAACGGTTGCTCCGCCCCCTCCAGCCAGTGCCTCCACTCCTCCAAGGCCAGAACCACAGCCAAGAGCTCCCGATTCCCCACGTCGTAGTTCCGCTCCACGGGTGAGAGCCGTTTGGAGAAGAAAGCACATGGGTGAGACTTCTGGTCCCCAGAGGATCGTTGGGACAGGACAGCCCCGACGTCGGAGTCAGATGCGTCCACCTCCACCACAAACTGGTTTGAAGGGTCTGGATGCCTCAGGAATGGTGCGGAGGTGAACAGGCGCTTGAGGTGAGCGAAGGCCGCACCCGCCTCGGGGGGCCAGGAGAACGGAGAGAGGGTGGAGGTGAGCCGGGTAAGCGGGGCTGCGACGCTGCTGAAGTCCCGGACGAACCTCCGGTAGAAATTGGCGAAGGGGGTCTGTGGGGGGAGAGGATCACATGGAAGCGAATACTCTCCCTGTGATTCCCTGACAACACCAACGTGAGGGGAACGGGCCGGTGGGTGATCTTGGCCAGAGGCTTGCCGTCCAGTGCATTCACGTCGAGAGGTGACTGTAGGAGCTCGGTGGGGATTCCTGCATGTGCGACTAGGGAGGCGTCGATAAAGCTGGCATCGGCCCCCAAGTCCACTAACACGCGCACCGGAAGCGCCTCCTTGGACCAAAGGAGACGTGCCTCAAAATGAGAGTTTGACGTCGGAACCGGAGATCGGGTTGCATTATGGCTCCTCAGGGACCCCGCCGTCACTGAGGGGCCTGCTCTTTTGGCCGACGAGGACAGGTAGCGCAGGAATGGCCCATCCCCCCGCAGTAGAGGCAAGTGTCCGTTCTCCGCCTTCGCTCCTGATGGGACAAGCGCACCCGGTCTAGTTGCATCGGCTCCTCCGCAACGAGATAAACGGAGGATCCCTCCCGCAGGACGAGGAAGACTCCTGGAGGAACACACACCTGGATGGCCATCTGAATTGCCTCATCCAGCGTTCCCGTCTCACCCCGGAGCGCCACCTCTCTGCCCAGCTCCCGATTGAGTCCGCTCTGGAAGGCTGATAGGAGAGCGTCGTCGTTCCAACCGGCCGGTATAAGCGAGAGCCGTAAAGGATAGGGTAACGGAGCCCTGCTCATTTCCACTTTATTCTCGACATTTTGAATTTTTTCTCTAAATGGTATTTTGACTTTATTCTTGACATGCAAAATCAAATCATTTTTCTTTTTTATGCCTGACCCTAACACTCTTCCGTACTGTCTCTCCCCCTCCACCTCTCTCTTTCTCTCTCCCCCCACTCTCTCTGTCTCTCCCCCCCACTCTCTCTGTCTCTCCCCCACCACCTCTCTCTTTCTCTCTCCCCCCCACTCTCTCTGTCTCTCCCCCCCACTCTCTCTGTCTCTCCCCCTCCACCTCTCTCTTTCTCTCTCCCCCCCACTCTCTCTGTCTCTCCCCCCCACTCTCTCTGTCTCTCCCCCTCCACCTCTCTCTTTCTCTCCCCCCACTCTCTCTGTCTCTCCCCCTCCACCTCTCTCTTTCTCTCCCCCCCCCACCTCTCTCTGTCTCTCTCCCCCCCACCTCTCTCTGTCTCTCTCCCCCCACTCTCTCTGTCTCTCTCCCCCTCCACCTCTCTCTGTCTCTCTCCCCCTCCACCTCTCTCTGTCTCTCCCCCCCCACCTCTCTCTGTCTCTTCCCCCCCCCCCACCTCTCTCTGTCTCTCCCCCCCACCTCTCTCTTTCTCTCTCCCCCCACTCTCTCTGTCTCTCCCCCCCCACCTCTCTCTGTCTCTCCCCCCCCACCTCTCTCTGTCTCTCCCCCCCACCTCTCTCTGTCTCTCCCCCCCCCCACCTCTCTCTGTCTCTCTCCCCCCCCACCTCTCTCTGTCTCTCCCCCCCACCTCTCTCTTTCTCTCTCCCCCCACTCTTTCTGTCTCTCCCCCCCCACCTCTCTCTTTCTCTCTCCCCCACATCTCTGTCTCTCCCCCCCCACCTCTCTCTGTCTCTCCCCCCCCACCTCTCTCTGTCTCTCCCCCCCACCTCTTTCTGTCTCTCCCCCTCCACCTCTCTCTTTCTCTCTCCCCCACCTCTCTCGGTCTCTCCCCCCCCCACCTCTCTCTGTCTCTCTCCCCTCCCTCTCTCTCTCTGTCTCTCGCCCCCCCCACCTCTCACTGTTACTCTCCCCCCCTCTCTCTCTGTCTCTCTCCCCCCCACCTCTCTCTGTCTCTCTCCCCTCCCTCTCTCTCTCTGTCTCTCCCCCCCTCTCTCTCTGTCTCTCTCCCCCCCACCTCTCTCTGTCTCTCTCCCCTCCCTCTCTCTCTCTCTGTCTCTCCCCCCCACCTCTCTCTTTCTCTCTCCCCCCACTCTCTCTGTCTCTCCCCCCCCACCTCTCTCTGTCTCTCCCCCCCCCCACCTCTCTCTGTCTCTCTCCCCCCCCACCTCTCTCTGTCTCTCCCCCCCCCCACCTCTCTCTGTCTCTCTCCCCCCCCCACCTCTCTCTGTCTCTCCCCCCCACCTCTCTCTTTCTCTCTCCCCCCACTCTTTCTGTCTCTCCCCCCCCACCTCTCTCTTTCTCTCTCCCCCACCTCTCTGTCTCTCCCCCCCCACCTCTCTCTGTCTCTCCCCCCCCACCTCTCTCTGTCTCTCCCCCCCCACCTCTTTCTGTCTCTCCCCCCCACCTCTCTCTGTCTCTCCCCCTCCACCTCTCTCTTTCTCTCTCCCCCACCTATCTCTGTCTCTCCCCCCCCCCACCTCTCTCTGTCTCTCCCCCCCCCACCTCTCTCTGTCTCTCCCCCCACTCTCTCTCTCTCCCCCCCCCCACCTCTCTCTGTCTCTCCCCCCACTCTCTCTCTCTCTCCCCCCCACCTCTCTCTGTCTCTCCCCCACCTCTCTCTGTCTCTCCCCCCCCACCTCTTTCTGTCTCTCCCCCCCACCTCTCTCTGTCTCTCCCCCTCCACCTCTCTCTTTCCTCTCCCCCACCTCTCTCTGTCTCTCCCCCCCCCCACCTCTCTCTGTCTCTCCCCCCCCACCTCTCTCTGTCTCTCCCCCCACTCTCTCTCTCTCCCCCCCCCCACCTCTCTCTGTCTCTCCCCCCCACCTCTCTCTTTCTCTCTCCCCCCACTCTCTCTATCTCTCTCCCCCCCCACCTCTCTCTATCTCTCTCCCCCCCCACCTCTCTATGTCTCTCCCCCCCACCTCTCTATGTCTCTCCCCCCCACCAGTTACTGTCTCTCTCCCCCCCCCACCTCTCACTGTTACACTCCCCCCCTCTCTCTCTGTCTCTCTCCCCCCCCACCTCTCTCTGTCTCTCTCCCCCCCGCTCTCTCTCTATCTCTCTCCCCCCCCGCTCTCTCTCTGTCTCTCTCCCCTCCCTCTCTCTCTCTGTCTCTCTCCCCCCCCGCTCTCTCTCTGTCTCTCTCCCCTCCCTCTCTCTCTCTGTCTCTCGCCCCCCCCCACCTCTCACTGTTACTCTCCCCCCCTCTCTCTCTGTCTCTCTCCCCCCCCACCTCTCTCTGTCTCTCTCCCCCCCGCTCTCTCTGTCTCTCTCCCCTCCCTCTCTCTCTCTCTCTCTCCCCTCCCTCTCTCTCTCTGTCTCTCCCCCTGTCACCTCCGTCACGCGGTGGAGAATGATGCCGGGGCCTTCAGGATTGTGGGAAGCGAGGGGGGGGGGGGGGGGGGGGGGGGGTGCTGTCGTAACAGAGGATCTGGCTTCTTAATCAGTGACTGCAGGGTGCGGGGAACCACTGTTCTAATGTCATGGAGAAGCAGCACACAGAGAGAGAGAGAGAGAGAGAGAGAGAGAGAGAGAGAGAGAGAGAGAGAGAGAGAGAGCGAGCGAGAGCGAGAGAGAGAGCGAGAGCGAGAGAGAGAGAGAGAGAGAGAGAGAGAGAGAGAGCGAGAGAGAGAGAGAGCGAGAGAGAGAGAGAGAGAGCGAGAGAGAGAGAGAGAGAGAGAGAGAGCGAGAGAGCGAGAGAGAGAGAAAGGGCTAATAACAAAGCAGCTTAATAGCTTAGGTAAAGGAGCTGGTCCCAATCACACGGCGGCCTGCATGAGCAACGCCTATTCTTCTAAACATATAAAGATCTGCCTCCAATGTGCCGGGAACATATCCCAAAGGTCTCTGCAGAGCAGGTGGTACCGTATACAGCCGGTAAACCCGGAGGAATAAACAGGCCGTCCGAGCTGTGCCCTAACCTCACTGTTCTTCTAGAAGTGTTCCTATCACGATTCAGTATGCAAATATATACTGTACTAATCATTCACTTGGAGGTGTATCGTATGACAGCTGGAATATTACACCTCTAAATCATTTTTCAGGATGTTTTTATTCTTTTCAGAATACAGTGACCCACAATAAAGAGACACATTGAATGTTGGGTGCTTGGGGTGAACGGGGCTCCTTGTCTCAGTCAGCAGGGGGTGGACGGGGCTCCTTGTCTCAGTCAGCAGGGGGTGGACGGGGCTCCTTGTCTCAGTCAGCAGGGGTGGACGGGGCTCCTTGTCTCAGTCAGCAGGGGGTGGACGGGGCTCCTTGTCTCAGTCAGCAGGGGTGGACGGGGCTCCTTGTCTCAGTCAGCAGGGGGTGGACGGGGCTCCTTGTCTCAGTCAGCAGGGGGTGGACGGGGCTCCTTGTCTCAGTCAGCAGGGGGTGAACAGGGCTCCTTGTCTCAGTCAGCAGGGGGTGGACGGGGCTCCTTGTCTCAGTCAGCAGGGGGTGGACGGGGCTCCTTGTCTCAGTCAGCAGGGGGTGGACGGGGCTCCTTGTCTCAGTCAGCAGGGGGTGGACGGGGCTCCTTGTCTCAGTCAGCAGGGGTGGACGGGGCTCCTTGTCTCAGTCAGCAGGGGGTGGACGGGGCTCCTTGTCTCAGTCAGCAGGGGGTGGACGGGGCTCCTTGTCTCAGTCAGCAGGGGGTGGACGGGGCTCCTTGTCTCAGTCAGCAGGGGGTGGACGGGGCTCCTTGTCTCAGTCAGCAGGGGGTGGACGGGGCTCCTTGTCTCAGTCAGCAGGGGGTGAACAGGGCTCCTTGTCTCAGTCAGCAGGGGGTGGACGGGGCTCCTTGTCTCAGTCAGCAGGGGGTGGACGGGGCTCCTTGTCTCAGTCAGCAGGGGGTGGACGGGGCTCCTTGTCTCAGTCAGCAGGGGGTGGACGGGGCTCCTTGTCTCAGTCAGCAGGGGGTGGACGGGGCTCCTTGTCTCAGTCAGCAGGGGGTGGACGGGGCTCCTTGTCTCAGTCAGCAGGGGGTGGACGGGGCTCCTTGTCTCAGTCAGCAGGGGGTGGACGGGGCTCCTTGTCTCAGTCAGCAGGGGGTGGACGGGCTCCTGTCTCAGTCAGCAGGGGGGACGGGCTCCTTGTCTCAGTCAGCAGGGGGTGGACGGGGCTCCTTGTCTCAGTCAGCAGGGGGTGGACGGGGCTCCTTGTCTCAGTCAGCAGGGGGTGGACGGGTAGCAAGGCTACCTGAGAGGGCTCAGGGTTCTGGAGGAGGAGCCAGGTCAGGAGGAGTCCCCAGTCAGCGCTGATCCTACACTTCAGTGCCTTGTGTTCTGTGTTGGAGGAGAGACACCAGCCACTCTAATTGGTCTCAGGTGTGTAGGGAAGCGCACTCAATATCATACAAACTGTCAACATGTGTTACATCACACAAAAAGGCCGGATGATAGGCGTTACACAGTCAACAAATTAAATGAATAGTTTAAATAATAACAATGATACAAATTATGGAAATGTACATTAAATTATTATTTTTCCAAAGTGACTAACAGTGAGTACAGATCCATGTCATTAAGGAGCAGGTAGGGGTTAGACAGTACAGATCCATGTCATTAAGGAGCAGGTAGGGGTTAGACAGTACAGAGACGGGTCATTAAGGAGCAGGTAGGGGTTAGACAGTACAGAGACAGGTCATTAAGGAGCAGGTAGGGGTTAGACAGTACAGATCCATGTCATTAAGGAGCAGGTAGGGGTTAGACAGTACAGATCCATGTCATTAAGGAGCAGGTAGGGGTTAGACAGTACAGATCCATGTCATTAAGGAGCAGGTAGGGGTTAGACGTACAGAGACGGTCATAAGGTAGTAGGGTTAGACAGTACAGAGACAGGTCATTAAGGAGCAGGTAGGGGTTAGACAGTACAGAGACAGGTCATTAAGGAGCAGGTAGGGATTAGACAGTACAGAGACAGGTCATTAAGGAGCAGGTAGGGGTTAGACAGTACAGAGACAGGTCATTAAGGAGCAGGTAGGGGTTAGACAGTACAGAGACAGGTCATTAAGGAGCAGGTAGGGATTAGACAGCACAGAGACAGGTCATTAAGGAGCAGGTAGGGGTTAGACAGTACAGAGACAGGTCGTTAAGGAGCAGGTAGGGGTTAGACAGTACAGAGACAGGTCATTAAGGAGCAGGTAGGGGTTAGACAGTACAGAGACAGGTCATTAAGGAGCAGGTAGGGGTTAGACAGTACAGAGACAGGTCATTAAGGAGCAGGTAGGGATTAGACAGCACAGAGACAGGTCATTAAGGAGCAGGTAGGGGTTAGACAGTGCAGATCCATGTCATTAAGGAGCAGGTAGGGGTTAGACAGTACAGAGACAGGTCGTTAAGGAGCAGGTAGGGGTTAGACAGTACAGAGACAGGTCATTAAGGAGCAGGTAGGGGTTAGACAGTACAGAGACAGGTCATTAAGGAGCAGGTAGGGGTTAGACAGTACAGATCCATGTCATTAAGGAGCAGGTAGGGGTTAGACAGTACAGAGACAGGTCATTAAGGAGCAGGTAGGGGTTAGACAGTACAGAGACAGGTCATTAAGGAGCAGGTAGGGGTTAGACAGTACAGAGACAGGTCATTAAGGAGCAGGTAGGGGTTAGACAGTACAGAGACAGGTCATTAAGGAGCAGGTAGGGGTTAGACAGTACAGATCCATGTCATTAAGGAGCAGGTAGGGGTTAAACAGTACAGATCCATGTAATTAAGGAGCAGGTAGGGGTTAGACAGTACAGAGACAGGTCATTAAGGAGCAGGTAGGGGTTAGACAGTACAGAGACAGGTCATTAAGGAGCAGGTAGGGGTTAGACAGTACAGATCCATGTCATTAAGGAGCAGGTAGGAGTTAGACAGTACAGATCCAGGTGATTAAGGTGCAGGTAGGGTTAGACGGTACAGATCCATGTCATTAAGGAGCAGGTAGGGGTTAGACAGTATAGAGACAGGTCATTAAGGTGCAGGTAGGGGTTAGACGGTACAGATCCATGTCATTAAGGAGCAGGTAGGGGTTAGACAGTATAGAGACAGGTCATTAAGGAGCAGGTAGAGGTTAGACAGTACAGATCCATGTCATTAAGGAGCAGGTAGGGGTTAGACAGTATAGAGACAGGTCATTAAGGAGCAGGTAGAGGTTAGACAGTACAGATCCATGTCATTAAGGAGCAGGTAGGGGTTAGACAGTACAGAGACAGGTCATTGAGGAGCAGGTAGGGGTTAGACAGTACAGAGACAGGTCATTAAGGAGCAGGTAGGGGTTAGACAGTACAGATCCATGTCATTAAGGAGCAGGTAGGGGTTAGACAGTACAGATCCATGTCATTAAGGAGCAGGTAGGGGTTAGACAGTACAGATCCATGTCATTAAGGAGCAGGTAGGGGTTAAACAGTACAGATCCATGTCATTAAGGAGCAGGTAGGGGTTAGACAGTACAGAGACAGGTCATTAAGGAGCAGGTAGGGGTTAGACAGTACAGAGACAGGTCATTAAGGAGCAGGTAGGGGTTAGACAGTACAGAGACAGGTCATTAAGGAGCAGGTAGGGGTTAGACAGTACAGATCCATGTCATTAAGGAGCAGGTAGGGGTTAAACAGTACAGATCAATGTCATTAAGGAGCAGGTAGGGGTTAGACAGTACAGAGACAGGACATTAAGGAGCAGGTAGGGGTTAGACAGTACAGATCCATGTCATTAAGGAGCAAGTAGGGGTTAGACAGTACAGAGACAGGTCATTAAGGAGCAGGTAGGGGTTAGACAGTACAGAGACAGGACAGTAAGGAGCAGGTAGGGGTTAGACAGTACAGAGACAGGTCATTAAGGAGCAGGTAGGGGTTAGACAGTACAGATCCATGTCATTAAGGAGCAGGTAGGAGTTAGACAGTACAGATCCAGGTGATTAAGGTGCAGGTAGGGGTTAGACGGTACAGATCCATGTCATTAAGGAGCAGGTAGGGGTTAGACAGTATAGAGACAGGTCATTAAGGAGCAGGTAGAGGTTAGACAGTACAGATCCATGTCATTAAGGAGCAGGTAGGGGTTAGACAGTATAGAGACAGGTCATTAAGGAGCAGGTAGAGGTTAGACAGTACAGATCCATGTCATTAAGGAGCAGGTAGGGGTTAGACAGTACAGAGACAGGTCATTAAGGAGCAGGTAGGGGTTAGACAGTACAGAGATGGGTCATTAAGGAGCAGGTAGGGGTTAGACAGTACAGAGACAGGTGATTAAGGTGCAGGTAGGGGTTAGACAGTACAGATCCATGTCATTAAGGAGCAGGTAGGGGTTAGACAGTACAGAGACAGGTGACTAAGGTGCAGGTAGGGGTTAGACAGTACAGATCCATGTCATTAAGGAGCAGGTAGGGGTTAGACAGTACAGAGACAGGTCATTAAGGAGCAGGTAGGGGTTAGACAGTACAGATCCAGGTCATTAAGGAGCAGGTAGGGGTTAGAGAGTACAGAGACAGGTCATTAAGGAGGAGGTACATTTACATTTAGGGCATTTGGCAGACGCTTTTATCCAAAGCGACTTACAAGGTGTACATTAGTTGAAGCAGACAATAGCATAACACTGGGGTACGCAAACATGTAAATACAGCAGTTCACAAGTATTCATATTGACAAGATGAATAACACAATTTCGTACTGCTAGGTCACCTGCTTAAGTAGCCGTGATAAGAGCGTGTTAACAACATCAAGGACATACACTTGCTAACATATACAACATGCTAAGAGCTATTAATGTCAGGACTTTAAGCAAGTTTAGGGGTTTCACAAAGGAGAGTCCAGGTGGACTCTGAACAGGTGGGTCTTGAGTCTCTTGCGGAAGCTGGCGAGGGACTCTGCCGTCCTGACATGAGACGGGAGTTCATTCCACCACTGTGGGGCCAGAGCCGTGAAGAGCTGGGTCTTGGACGAGCGATGTTTGGTTGACCTTAGTGAAGGTCGAACAAGTCGCCTGGCAGAAGTTGAGCGGAGCGCTCTGGCTGGGATGTAGGGTTTGACCAACGCCTGGAGGTAGGCCGGGGCAGTTCCATTGAATGCCCTAAAGGTCAGCACCAGAGTCTTGAATTTGATGCGAGCATTCACCGGAAGCCAGTGGAGATCGCGGAAGAGAGGGGTCACGTGGGAGAATTTCGGTAGGTTGAATACCAGGCGTGCTGCTGCGTTCTGGATGCGTTGGAGGGGCTTGGTTGCAGAGGCGGGGAGTCCCGCCAGGAGAGAGTTGCAGTAGTCGAGGCGGGTGATGACGAGTGCTTGGACCAGGATCTGCGCCGCTTCACGTGTGAGGAAGGGCCGGATCCTGCGGATGTTGTAGAGGGCAATTCTGCAAGATCGGGCCACCGCGGTGACGTTGGCATTGCAGGACAGCTGGTCATCTACCACCACACCAAGGTTTCTTGTTGTGGTTGAGGGGGAGACTTGGGTGTTCTCGATGGTGACCAGTAGGTCCATCTGAGGGCAGTCTTTCCCCGGTATGAAGAGGAGCTCAGTCTTGTCAAGGTTGAGCTTCAGGTGGTTGGCGGCTGTCCATCTGCTGATGTCGGCCAGGCATTTCGAGATGCGTGTTGCTATTTGGGTTTCTGAGGGGGGAAAGGAGAGAAACAGTTGAGTGTCATCTGCATAGCAGTGATAGGAGAAGCCATGAGATGCGATTACAGAGCCTAGCGATTTAGTGTAAAGAGAAAACAGAAGGGGTCCCAATACTGAGCCTTGAGGAACTCCGGTGTCCAGGGTGCAGGGTTTGGACAGGGAACCGTTCCATGTGACCTGATAAGTCCGATCTGCAAGGTAGGAGGTGAACCAGGATAACGCAGTTCCAGCGATTCCAAGCTCGGCGAGAGTGGAGAGGAGGATCTGGTGGTTCACTGTGTCGAACGCCGCAGACAGGTCGAGAAGGATCAGTACCGATGAGAGGGACGAGCTTCTGGCATCACGAAGAGACTCTGTCACTGCGAGCAGTGCCGTCTCCGTGGAGTGCGCAGCCTTGAAGCCTGACTGGTGAGGGTCGAGGAGGTTGTTCTGGGAGAGATAGGAAGAAAGTTGTGAGGAGACAGCCCGTTCAAGGGTTTTGGACAGGAATGATAGGAGAGATACCGGTCTGTAGTTTTGGACATCAGTGGTGTCTAGGGATGGTTTCTTGAGGAGCGGCTTGATTCTGGCAGTCTTGAAGGCTGCCGGAAACAGGCCTGCCTCAAGGGAGATGTTGATTTGGGATGTAAGGAAGGGAAGGATATCGCCCGAGATGTCCTGGAGAAGAGAGGAAGGGATTGGGTCGAGGGGGCAGGTGGTAGGGTGGTTCGATGTCACCAGTTTGTTAACTTCATCGGGGGAGAGGGGGTTGAAACAGGTAAGGTTAGTGGGGGTGGGAGAGGAGGGGGGAAGGAAAGCGGTGGGGGTGAAGGAGGAGGTAATGTCGTTCACCTTCTTCGTAAAGAAGGTGACAAAGTCATCAGCTGAGAGGGAGGAGGGAGGGGGAGGGGAGGGGGGGTTGAGGAGGGAAGAGAACATGGAGAAAAGTTTCCTTGGGTTAGAGGCAGAAGAGTTTATTTTTGTACGGTAGAAGGCAGATTTAGCAGCCGATACCGTGGAGGTGAAGCCAGCGAGGAGACGGAGGTAGTGAGCGAGGTCATCAGAGGAGTCCGATTTCCTCCATTTTCTCTCGGCCGCCCGTAGCTCTGCTCTACAAGCCCGCAGAGGTTCGGACAGCCAAGGAGGTGGAGGAGAGGCTCGTGCTGGTCTGGAGGTGAGAGGACAGAGAGAGTCGAAGGAGGAGGAGAGAGAGGAAGTCAGAGTGGAGGAGGCTTCCTCCACCGACAAGAGAGAGAATTGTTGGGGGGATGGTAGTGAGGATAGGACAGATGCGGAGAAAGAAGAGGGAGAGAGAGTTTTCAGGTTACTACGGAAGGTAACAATGTGGGGAGTAGTGGGTAGGGAGGTGGGGGATTTGAGAGGGAGAGAGAAAGCAACAAAATGGTGATCAGAGACAGGGAGGGGTGTGACCGAGATCACCGAGGTGGTACAGGATCTTGTGAAGACAAGATCCAGTTGGTTCCCAGCTCTGTGGGTAGGGGGAGAAGGAGTGAGTGTTAGACCGAATATGGCAAAAAAGTTAATGAATTCAGGAGATTGTAACTTATCCGACTGGATGTTGAAGTCACCCAGAACCACGAGTGGGGTGCCGTCCTCAGGAAAGCAGCTGAGGAGGGCGTCCATCTCGTCAAAGAAGTCACCAAGAGGGCCCGGTGGTCGGTAAATTACGGCAATGTTGAGCCTAGTTGGGATGGTAACAGAAACAGCATGAAATTCGAGTGCCGATCTGGTCAGATGACCCAGAGGGAGTACCTGATATGACCAGTTTGGAGAGACTAGGAGTCCCGTTCCTCCACCACGCCCAGAGGGTCGGGGGGTGTGGGTGAAGGAGTAGGTCGCGGAGAGAGCAGCTGCGGTAGCCGTGTTCTCAGGGGTGATCCAGGTCTCGGTGAGAGCCAGGAAGTGGAGAGACTGGAGTGCGGCGTAGGCCAGAATGGTTTCAGTCTTCTTGACCGACGATTGGCAATTCCAGAGTCCCCCTTTCACCACAAGATCTGCGAAGGTGGAAATAGTAGGATAGAGGAGATTGGAAGGGTTGCGGCGTCGAGAGGGAGAGCCTCGATGCCATCTATTGCGGGAGGATGTCCAGACTACAATGGAATGACGACACATAGCAAGGGTAGGGGGACTAGATTTGGCTAAGTAGGACTAACTCCCTAGACAGACTCCTGTAGAACGACTCCTTGGTCTTTGTTCTGGGTCTTAGTTCCTGGGGCCTGACGCTAAATGCTGATGCTAAGAAACTACTTCTATGTTAATAGCCTATGCGATAGGGAGAGAGACTCATGCAGGGTTAGGCTCCTCCCTGTCGTTAACTCTATTGACTATGGCTGTATGGGCCAGACTGGGTGATTATCTTAGCACAACAATAGGCCTGTACACCTTACTTACTATGTACAGGTAACTAGCTTTGAGAAAAAAGGTTCTACAATTTTATCAACACAAATACTAAGAACAACAATAAATCGTATGTCTACTTACCCACAGCAGAATACTATGTAGCCTGCTTCAAGAACAAAAATGTACAAGGGATCCTAGGTGAATCCACTGCTTATATGCAGGGTTAGGCTCCTCCTAGAGGTAGGGGTTAGACAGTACAGAGACAGGTCATTAAGGAGCAGGTAGGGGTTAGACAGTACAGAGACGGGTCATTAAGGAGCAGGTAGGGGTTAGACAGTACAGAGACAGGTGATTAAGGTGCAGGTAGGGGTTAGACAGTAGAGATTCATGTCATTAAGGAGCAGGTAGGGGTTAGACAGTACAGAGACAGGTCATTAAGGAGCAGGTAGGGGTTAGACAGTACAGATCCATGTCATTAAGGAGCAGGTAGGGGTTAGACAGTACAGATCCAGGTCATTAAGGAGCAGGTAGGGGTTAGAGAGTACAGAGACAGGTCATTAAGGAGGAGGTAGGGGTTAGACAGTACAGAGACAGGTCATTAAGGAGCAGGTAGGGGTTAGACAGTACAGAGACAGGTCATTAAGGAGCAGGTAGGGGTTAGACAGTACAGAGACGGGTCATTAAGGAGCAGGTAGGGGTTAGACAGTACAGAGACGGGTCATTAAGGAGCAGGTAGGGGTTAGACAGTACAGAGACGGGTCATTAAGGAGCAGGTAGGGGTTAGACAGTACAGTTACGGGTCATTAAGGAGCAGGTAGGGGTTAGACAGTACAGAGACGGGTCATTAAGGAGCAGGTAGGGGTTAGACAGTACAGAGACAGGTCATTAAGGAGCAGGTAGGGGTTAGACAGTACAGAGACGGGTCATTAAGGAGCAGGTAGGGGTTAGACAGTACAGAGATGGGTCATTAAGGAGCAGGTAGGGGTTAGACAGTACAGAGACAGGACATTAAGGAGCAGGTAGGGGTTAGACAGTACAGAGACAGGTCATTAAGGAGCAGGTAGGGGTTAGACAGTACAGAGACAGGTCATTAAGGAGCAGGTAGGGGTTAGACAGTACAGAGACGGGTCATTAAGGAGCGGGTAGGGGTTAGACAGTACAGAGACAGGTCATTAAGGAGCAGGTAGGGGTTAGACAGTAGAGAGAGACAGGTCATTAAGGAGCAGGTAGGGGTTAGACAGTATAGAGACAGGTTATTAAGGAGCAGGTAGGGGTTAGACAGTACAGAGACAGGTCATTAAGGAGCAGGTAGGGGTTAGACAATACAGAGATGGGTCATTAAGGAGCAGGTAGGGGTTAGACAGTACAGAGACAGGTCATTAAGGAGCAGGTAGGGTTAGACAGTACAGAGACAGGTCATTAAGGAGCAGGTAGGGGTTAGACAGTATAGAGACAGGTCATTAAGGAGCAGGTAGGGGTTAGACAGTACAGAGACAGGTCATTAAGGAGCAGGTAGGGGTTAGACAGTACAGAGACGGGTCATTAAAGAGCAGGTAGGGGTTAGTTGTGTTATGTAATTATGGCGGCTTCCTATCCCACAGACCCTGAGAGGAAATCTATGAGGCCTCTGGCGTGTCACTCTGGTAAAGTTTGCCGTCTTTCTTGCACGCTGTAAACTGTAAGCTGTTAATCAGAGGTCAGAGGTCAGAGGTGATGGTTTCCCGTAGCTGCAAGTTCTTCCCAAGACCACCAACGTTAAATCCATGGGGCTGGATTTTGGGGCGGGTTTGCTAGAATTCTATTGCTAAAACTATAGAATCATACTTCAGATAAAACGATAAAACTTAAAAGATTGATCGTACAAATCGTACAAACAACAAGTGAACAATTCCCGTGAAACGCTGAACCAGACGCCCAACGCTAAGAACCAAGAACGCCTTCTCATGGATTTACACTTGGCCTTATTATTCCCACCATCGCACGCTGACTGTGGTATATTGGTATATATATATAAATATATATATATATAATATTTATATAACAGCTTCATTTAAACGGTCACAACGCTCCACTCCTCCCATGTTTACAGTCCATTGAAACCACACACAGTACATTCACTTACTATTACCCTCTGCTGGACACATTACACACACACAGAAATAACACTCTCCCATCACCGAGGGTGTTGTTACACTACTATTGTACTACTATTGTAGCTTTTGTCCAAAGCGACTTACAATAAGGTCATTCAACAGGTAGACAAGAGAACTACTAGTCACTAGAAGTCTTCCTGACAAGCCTCCAAGAGCAGAACCAGTGCTCAGGTAAAAGTGCAATAGGTTGGCTAACCGTAGAGCTAACAATTGGCTAACAATAGAGCTAACACGCAAACAATAGAGCAAATGGAGCTAACGAAACGCAGGTGCTAAGAGAAAGAGTCAGGGTAGAGCTTCTGAAGAAACAGCCCTCAGAACCCTGAGAGAGTCCCGGTCTGATGTGACTCTGGGTTCTCTCGAGCTTCTCTTGTCTCTCTCACCAAGGGATAACCTCTCACCATACACACACACATATTTAAATCTGTTGATAGAACTGCTCATACTCCTGTATATATATATATACATTTATACTTGCCATATATTTATATATGCTCACTTGTATATACATTTAGATCTATATATTTGTATCCTGCTTCAATAATGGCATACCCCTGATCCCTACGTTAAATGATCACTTACCTGTATACACATATACCTATTATTATGCTCATATCACATCTATACATCTATATCCTGCCTGGTGCCGGTTCCGAAGAAGGCACGTCCCAGCACCTCAAACGACTACAGACCGGTGGCGCTGACGTCCCACGTGGCGAAATCCTTTGAGAGGCTGGTCTTGACGCTTCTTCGGCCCCTGGTCAGATCATCGCTGGACCCTCTTCAGTTTGCCTACCAGCCGAAACTGGGAGTGGAAGACGCCATCATCTTCCTGCTTCATCGTGCCTACGCCCACTTGGACAGACCCGGGAGCACTGTGAGAATCATGTTTTTCGACTTCTCCAGTGCGTTCAACACCATCCGGCCTGCCCTGCTGGGAAGTAAGCTGACGGCGATGAAGGTGGACTCTTCCCTGGTGTCCTGGATTACTGACTATTTGACGGGTCGTCCACAGTTTGTCAGACTGCAGGACTGTGTGTCTGACACTGTGGTCAGCAGCACTGGTGCTCCACAGGGAACTGTTCTTTCCCCATTCCTGTTCACCCTTTACACCTCAGACTTCCAGTACAACTCTGTGTCCTGCCATCTGCAGAAGTTCTCGGACGACTCTGCAGTTGTTGGTTGTGTCAGCGAGGGAAACGATGAGGAGTACAGGGGCGTCGTGGACTCCTTTGTTGAGTGGTGTGAGCTGAACCATATGCAGCTCAACACTGACAAGACGAAGGAGATGGTGGTGGACTTCCGCAGGAGGAAATCCACACCCACACCCATTTCCATCAAGGGTGTGTCCGCTGAAGTTGTCCAGGAATATAAATACCTGGGAGTTCATCTGGACAATAAACTGGTCTGGGCCAAGAACTCTGAGGCTGTTTACAAGAAGGGCCAGAGCCGTCTCTACTTCCTGCGGAGGCTCCGGTCCTTCAACGTTTGCAACAAGATGCTGAATGTGTTCTACCAGTCGGTGGTAGCCAGTGCCATCTTCTCCGGTGTTGTGTGCTGGGGAAGCAGGTTGAGATCAGCAGACGCCAACAAGATCAGCAGGATTGTCAGGAAGGCTGGCGCTGTCCTGGGGGTCCAGCTGGACTCCTTGTTGGTGGTGTCTGAGAGAAGGATGCTGCGCAAGCTGCGTAGTATCCTTGACAACAACTCTCACCCTCTCCATCAGGTGCTGACCTCATATAGAAGCACCTTTAGCAACAGACTCATTCCACCCAGGTGCACCACAGAACGCCATAGGAAGTCCTTTCTTCCTGTGGCAATTAGACTTTTTAACTCATCTACCTCGGGTCGTGAGAGGGACAGTGGCGACTCAGTGACCTGAGGCCAACGTACTTAAATATTATTATTTTTTGGTCAACGCACTGCAAATCACTCTTCAAATTCACTTTTTCACTTTACACATGTCACTTTCAGTTGATTTATTTATTAATATATTATTCTGCCAATTTGCACTATACGTATTGTTGTGTATTGTATATACCTACGTACTACTGTAATAATACTGTAAATTTATCTTCATTTATCAATACATTTAGATTTCATTTAACTATATTTTTGTTTATACAATTTTTATTGTTTTTTAGCTTAGGTATTAGTATTTTTTGTGTGTGCTTTTATTCCCCCTGTGTCAACTGTTGCACCTTAATTTCCCTCGGGATTAATAAAGTAATCTGTATCTGTATCTGTATCTGTATACCTAGACTGTCTTTTAACCTGTACATTTAACCTGTAAATGATATTATATTACCATGAACTTTACTGCAACATTTGCACTCTGGTTAGATGCTAAAAATGTTTTGCTGTACTGTACTTGTGTTGTGAAATGACAATACATTTTAATGTAATCTAATCTAATCTAATCTAATCTAATCTAATCTAATCCCTCACAGATACGCTTCCTACGGCCTGGGGAAGTGAACGGTGGGAACAGACTGGGAGAAAGCCCTGCCCACGGACGGAAGGAGGAGAGAAACGTGTGCTGGGAAACAAAGGCCGGTGATCAATCAAAAGCGATTTTGTAATTAGCAGATTAATGATGCATGGCCTGAGCTTTCTGTTGGTTGGATGAAGGCCCTGGTAAGCCTCATCGCCAGGTATGGTGGAGTCCAAACCCTGTGGACACTCCAACCAGAACTTAAAGAGGGAGGTGAGAGAAAAGGAGAGAAATAAACCCTTCTCTTACCTGGAGCTAAGCTATAGACGCACTCAAACACGGCGTGCAGTACGTATATACCTGTATATCTATATATATATATACCTGTATATCTATATAGATATACCTGTATATCTATATATATATACGTATATATCATTTGACTTTTAACTGAGCACTGGTTCTGCTCCTGGAGGCTTGTTAGGAATGAAATGTAATGTATAATATATTATGTTATTATATATGTGTATGTGTATGTATATATTATGTTATTATATATGTGTATGTGTATGTATATATGTGTTATTATATATGTGTATGTGTATGTATATATTATGTTATTATATATGTGTATGTGTATGTATATATTGTGTTATTATATATGTGTATGTGTATGTATATATTGTGTATTATATATGTGTATGTATATATATGTGTTATTATATATGTGTATGTATGTATATATTGTGTTATTATATATGTGTATGTGTATATATATGTGTATTATATATGTATGTGTATGTATATATTGTGTATTATATATATGTGTATGTATATATGTGTATTATATATGTGTATGTGTATGTATATATTATGTTATTATATATGTGTATTGTATGTATATATTATGTATATATGTGTATGTATTATATATGTGTTATTATATATGTGTATGTGTATGTATATATATGTTATTATATATGTGTATGTGTATGTATATATGTGTTATTATATATGTGTATTGTATGTATATATATGTTATTATATATGTGTATGTATGTATATATTGTGTTATTATATATGTGTATGTGTATGTATATATTGTGTTATTATATATGTGTATGTGTATGTATATATTGTGTTATATATATGTGTATGTGTATGTATATATTGTGTTATTATATATGTGTATGTATGATATATGTGTATATATATGTGTATGTGTATGTATATATTATGTTATTATATATGTGTATGTGTATGTATATATGTGTTATTATATATGTGTATGTGTATGTATATATTGTGTTATTATATATGTGTATGTGTATATATATGTGTATTATATATGTGTATGTATGTATATATTGTGTTATATATATGTGTATGTGTATGTATATATTATGTTATTATATGTGTATGTGTATGTATATATGTGTATTATATATGTATGTGTATGTATATATATGTTATTATATATGTGTATGTGTATGTATATATGTGTTATTATATATGTGTATGTGTATGTATATATATGTTATTATATATGTGTATGTGTATGTATATATGTGTATTATATATGTGTATGTATATATTGTGTTATTATATATGTGTATGTGTATGTATATATTGTGTTATTATATATGTGTATGTGTATGTATATATTATGTTATTATATATGTGTATGTATATATTATGTTATTATATATGTGTATGTATATTGTGTTATTATATATGTGTATGTGTATGTATATATTGTGTTATTATATATGTGTATGTATATATGTGTTATTATATATGTGTATGTGTATGTATATATTGTGTATTATATATGTGTATGTATATATTATGTTATTATATATGTGTATGTATATATTGTGTTATATATGTATGTGTATGTATATATTGTGTTATTATATATGTGTATGTGTATGTATATATGTGTTATTATATATGTGTATGTGTATATTATGTTATTATATGTGTATGTATATATTATGTTATTATATATGTGTATGTATATATTGTGTTATTAGGGCTTAATAGGAAGGAAATGCACTTTTGACTTGTGGTGACAAACAAACATCCTTATTGTAAGTTAAACGAATACAATACTGCAATACTAATACAATACTGCAATACTAATACAATACTGCAATACTAATACAGTACTGCAATACTAATACAGTACTGCAATACTAATACAATACTGCAATACTAATACAATACTGCAATACTAATACAGTACTGCAATACTAATACAATACTGCAATACTAATACAATACTGCAATACTAATACAGTACTGCAATACTAATACAATACTGCAATACTAATACAATACTGCAATACTAATACAGTACTGCAATACTAATACAATACTGCAATACTAATACAATACTGCAATACTAATACAGTACTGCAATACTAATACAATACTGCAATACTAATACAATACTGCAATACTAATACAGTACTGCAATACTAATACAATACTGCAATACTAATACAGTACTGCAATACTAATACAATACTGCAATACTAATACAATACTGCAATACTAATACAGTACTGCAATACTAATACAATACTGCAATACTAATACAGTACTGCAATACTAATACAATACTGCAATACTAATACAATACTGCAATACTAATACAATACTGCAATACTAATACAATACTGCAATACTAATACAATACTGCAATACTAATACAGTACTGCAATACTAATACAGTACTGCAATACTAATACAATACTGCAATACTAATACAGTACTGCAATACTAATACAATACTGCAATACTAATACAATACTGCAATACTAATACAATACTGCAATACTAATACAATACTGCAATACTAATACAATACTGCAATACTAATACAATACTGCAATACTAATACAATACTGCAATACTAATACAGTACTGCAATACTAATACAATACTGCAATACTAATACAGTACTGCAATACTAATACAATACTGCAATACTAATACAATACTGCAATACTAATACAATACTGCAATACTAATACAATACTGCAATACTAATACAATACTGCAATACTAATACAATACTGCAATACTAATACAGTACTGCAATACTAATACAGTACTGCAATACTAATACAGTACTGCAATACTAATACAATACTGCAATACTAATACAGTACTGCAATACTAATACAATACTGCAATACTAATACAATACTGCAATACTAATACAATACTGCAATACTAATACAATACTGCAATACTAATACAATACTGCAATACTAATACATACTGCAATACTAATACAGTACTGCAATACTAATACAGTACTGCAATACTAATACAGTACTGCAATACTAATACAGTACTGCAATACTAATACAGTACTGCAATACTAATACAATACTGCAATACTAATACAATACTGCAATACTAATACAATACTGCAATACTAATACAATACTGCAATACTAATACAGTACTGCAATACTAATACAATACTGCAATACTAATACAATACTGCAATACTAATACAATACTGCAATACTAATACAGTACTGCAATACTAATACAATACTGCAATACTAATACAATACTGCAATACTAATACAGTACTGCAATACTAATACAATACTGCAATACTAATACAATACTGCAATACTAATACAGTACTGCAATACTAATACAATACTGCAATACTAATACAATACTGCAATACTAATACAATACTGCAATACTAATACAGTACTGCAATACTAATACAGTACTGCAATACTAATACAGTACTGCAATACTAATACAGTACTGCAATACTAATACAGTACTGCAATACTAATACAGTACTGCAATACTAATACAGTACTGCAATACTAATACAATACTGCAATACTAATACAATACTGCAATACTAATACAATACTGCAATACTAATACAATACTGCAATACTAATACAATACTGCAATACTAATACAGTACTGCAATACTAATACAGTACTGCAATACTAATACAGTACTGCAATACTAATACAGTACTGCAATACTAATACATACTGCAATACTAATACAGTACTGCAATACTAATACAATACTGCAATACTAATACAATACTGCAATACTAATACAGTACTGCAATACTAATACAGTACTGCAATACTAATACAGTACTGCAATACTAATACAGTACTGCAATACTAATACAGTACTGCAATACTAATACAATACTGCAATACTAATACAGTACTGCAATACTAATACAGTACTGCAATACTAATACAATACTGCAATACTAATACAATACTGCAATACTAATACAGTACTGCAATACTAATACAGTACTGCAATACTAATACAGTACTGCAATACTAATACAGTACTGCAATACTAATACAATACTGCAATACTAATACAGTACTGCAATACTAATACAGTACTGCAATACTAATACAGTACTGCAATACTAATACAGTACTGCAATACTAATACAGTACTGCAATACTAATACAGTACTGCAATACTAATACAATACTGCAATACTAATACAATACTGCAATACTAATACAATACTGCAATACTAATACAATACTGCAATACTAATACAGTACTGCAATACTAATACAATACTGCAATACTAATACAATACTGCAATACTAATACAGTACTGCAATACTAATACAATACTGCAATACTAATACAATACTGCAATACTAATACAATACTGCAATACTAATACAGTACTGCAATACTAATACAGTACTGCAATACTAATACAGTACTGCAATACTAATACAGTACTGCAATACTAATACAGTACTGCAATACTAATACAGTACTGCAATACTAATACAATACTGCAATACTAATACAATACTGCAATACTAATACAATACTGCAATACTAATACAATACTGCAATACTAATACAATACTGCAATACTAATACATACTGCAATACTAATACAGTACTGCAATACTAATACAGTACTGCAATACTAATACAGTACTGCAATACTAATACAGTACTGCAATACTAATACAGTACTGCAATACTAATACAATACTGCAATACTAATACAATACTGCAATACTAATACAGTACTGCAATACTAATACAGTACTGCAATACTAATACAGTACTGCAATACTAATACAGTACTGCAATACTAATACATACTGCAATACTAATACAGTACTGCAATACTAATACAGTACTGCAATACTAATACAATACTGCAATACTAATACAGTACTGCAATACTAATACAGTACTGCAATACTAATACAGTACTGCAATACTAATACAGTACTGCAATACTAATACAGTACTGCAATACTAATACAGTACTGCAATACTAATACAGTACTGCAATACTAATACAGTACTGCAATACTAATACAGTACTGCAATACTAATACAATACTGCAATACTAATACAGTACTGCAATACTAATACAGTACTGCAATACTAATACAATACTGCAATACTAATACAATACTGCAATACTAATACAATACTGCAATACTAATACAGTACTGCAATACTAATACAATACTGCAATACTAATACAGTACTGCAATACTAATACAATACTGCAATACTAATACAATACTGCAATACTAATACAGTACTGCAATACTAATACAATACTGCAATACTAATACAATACTGCAATACTAATACAGTACTGCAATACTAATACAATACTGCAATACTAATACAGTACTGCAATACTAATACAATACTGCAATACTAATACAGTACTGCAATACTAATACAGTACTGCAATACTAATACAATACTGCAATACTAATACAATACTGCAATACTAATACAGTACTGCAATACTAATACAATACTGCAATACTAATACAGTACTGCAATACTAATACAATACTGCAATACTAATACAGTACTGCAATACTAATACAATACTGCAATACTAATACAGTACTGCAATACTAATACAATACTGCAATACTAATACAGTACTGCAATACTAATACAATACTGCAATACTAATACAATACTGCAATACTAATACAATACTGCAATACTAATACAATACTGCAATACTAATACAATACTGCAATACTAATACAATACTGCAATACTAATACAATACTGCAATACTAATACAATACTGCAATACTAATACAATACTGCAATACTAATACAATACTGCAATACTAATACAATACTGCAATACTAATACAATACTGCAATACTAATACAATACTGCAATACTAATACAATACTGCAATACTAATACAATACTGCAATACTAATACAATACTGCAATACTAATACAATACTGCAATACTAATACAATACTGCAATACTAATACAGTACTGCAATACTAATACAATACTGCAATACTAATACAATACTGCAATACTAATACAGTACTGCAATACTAATACAATACTGCAATACTAATACAGTACTGCAATACTAATACAATACTGCAATACTAATACAGTACTGCAATACTAATACAATACTGCAATACTAATACAATACTGCAATACTAATACAATACTGCAATACTAATACAATACTGCAATACTAATACAGTACTGCAATACTAATACAATACTGCAATACTAATACAGTACTGCAATACTAATACAGTACTGCAATACTAATACAATACTGCAATACTAATACAGTACTGCAATACTAATACAATACTGCAATACTAATACAGTACTGCAATACTAATACAATACTGCAATACTAATACAATACTGCAATACTAATACAGTACTGCAATACTAATACAATACTGCAATACTAATACAGTACTGCAATACTAATACAATACTGCAATACTAATACAGTACTGCAATACTAATACAATACTGCAATACTAATACAATACTGCAATACTAATACAATACTGCAATACTAATACAATACTGCAATACTAATACAATACTGCAATACTAATACAATACTGCAATACTAATACAATACTGCAATACTAATACAATACTGCAATACTAATACAATACTGCAATACTAATACAATACTGCAATACTAATACAATACTGCAATACTAATACAATACTGCAATACTAATACAATACTGCAATACTAATACAATACTGCAATACTAATACAATACTGCAATACTAATACAATACTGCAATACTAATACAATACTGCAATACTAATACAGTACTGCAATACTAATACAGTACTGCAATACTAATACAGTACTGCAATACTAATACAATACTGCAATACTAATACAGTACTGCAATACTAATACAATACTGCAATACTAATACAATACTGCAATACTAATACAATACTGCAATACTAATACAGTACTGCAATACTAATACAATACTGCAATACTAATACAGTACTGCAATACTAATACAATACTGCAATACTAATACAGTACTGCAATACTAATACAGTACTGCAATACTAATACAATACTGCAATACTAATACAGTACTGCAATACTAATACAATACTGCAATACTAATACAACTCACTATCACATTTCCCATGATCTTTTTGATCATTATCCTCATTTAATTGTTCAATAAATTGAGACACACATTGGTGATATTTCGCATATATATCGGAATTTAGCACACATAGGCCGACAGGCAGGCCGCCTGGGCAGAAGAGGAGAGCCGTGGCAGTACATTAGAGGAAGAGATATCTATAACCACCTTCACCTACCGTCAAACTGCAATGCAGTGCTATAAAGTCCATCTATAGCCCTCCAGCATGCATACAGTATAGAGAGACCACACCATATACAGGCTCTGGATTCTGTTTACTGGGAGATTCTTGCTCTGCTTCTACTTTTTAGAGTTATACTTTACCGCATTGTTATGTAGTAACGTAGTGTCACTGACATGTTAAAGTGTTAAAGGCATTGCCGTGTTACGTTACTGTAGTGTCACCGTCTTAGTGTTTATGTTTTAGTGTTAACATCGTAATGTTTAGTTAACAGTATTACTGTGGTGATAAAGTCATGTTGACTTTATGTGACTGTAGTGTCAACGTTGTAGTGGTGAGGTCTCACGTGTCTACTGTTTTCACACTGGGCTAAAATACGGCGCTGCAAAACTAGTTTCACAGCGCTTTTGCTTTCAAACTGGCAAGTAATGCGCATTCGCTACCCAACTAGTGCGCATTAACTAATCCACCTTGGGCAGGTGGTTTCCATCCCAAAGTAACTATTTCTACTAGGAGTTCTACTACTACAGGTTTCGATTCCCGTGTGTGTGTGTGAACCGAATCTTTAATGCACATTACTTTCACTTCACACAAAACTTACCGGTCTCCTAATTTAATGCGCATTCGCTTCTCTATTGTGTGTGAACGAAAACTTGGTATCGAGTGCGCAGCGAATCGCGAATTAGAAGAGAGTGTGAACATAAAGTGTATTCGATGCGCACTAACTAATACGGTATGGACACCCGTATTAACTAATACGGTATGGACTCCCGTATTAACTAATACGGTATGGACACCCGTATTAACTAATACGGTATGGACACCCGTATTAACTAATACGGTATGGACACCCGTATTAACTAATACGGTATGGACTCCCGTATTAACTAATACGGTATGGACTCCCGTATTAACTAATACGGTATCGACACCAGTATTAACTAATACGGTATGGACTCCCGTATTAACTAATACGGTATGGACTCCCGTATTAACTAATACGGTATGGACTCCCGTATTAACTAATACGGTATCGACACCAGTATTAACTAATACGGTATGGACTCCCGTATTAACTAATACGGTATCGACACCAGTATTAACTAATACGATATGGACTCCCGTATTAACTAATACGGTATGGACTCCCGTATTAACTAATACGGTATGGACTCCCGTATTAACTAATACGGTATGGACACCAGTATTAACTAATACGGTATGGACTCCCGTATTAACTAATACGGTATGGACTCCCGTATTAACTAATACGGTATGGACTCCCGTATTAACTAATACGGTATGGACACCAGTATTAACTAATACGGTATGGACTCCCGTATTAACTAATACGGTATGGACTCCCGTATTAACTAATACGGTATGGACTCCCGTATTAACTAATACGGTATCGACACCAGTATTAACTAATACGGTATGGACTCCCGTATTAACTAATACGGTATGGACTCCCGTATTAACTAATACGGTATCGACACCAGTATTAACTAATACGGTATGGACTCCCGTATTAACTAATACGGTATGGACTCCCGTATTAACTAATACGGTATCGACACCAGTATTAACTAATACGGTATGGACTCCCGTATTAACTAATACGGTATCGACACCAGTATTAACTAATACGGTATGGACTCCCGTATTAACTAAAACGGTATGGACTCCCGTATTAACTAATACGGTATGGACTCCCGTATTAACTAATACGGTATGGACACCCGTATTAACTAATACGGTATGGACACCCGTATTAACTAATACGGTATGGACACCCGTATTAACTAATACGTTATGGACACCCGTATAAACTAATACGGTATGGACACCCGTATTAACTAATACGGTATGGACACAAGTATTAACTAATACGGTATGGACTCCCGTATTAACTAATACGGTATGGACTCCAGTATTAACTAATACGGTATGGACTCCCGTATTAACTAATACGGTATGGACTCCCGTATTAACTAATACGGTATCGACACCAGTATTAACTAATACGGTATGGACTCCCGTATTAACTAATACGGTATGGACTCCCGTATTAACTAATACGGTATGGACTCCCGTATTAACTAATACGGTATCGACACCAGTATTAACTAATACGGTATGGACTCCCGTATTAACTAATACGGTATGGACTCCCGTATTAACTAATACGGTATGGACTCCCGTATTAACTAATACGGTATGGACTCCCGTATTAACTAATACGGTATGGACACCAGTATTAACTAATACGGTATGGACTCCCGTATTAACTAATACGGTATGGACTCCCGTATTAACTAATACGGTATGGACTCCCGTATTAACTAATACGGTATGGACTCCCGTATTAACTAATACGGTATCGACACCAGTATTAACTAATACGGTATGGACTCCCGTATTAACTAATACGGTATCGACACCAGTATTAACTAATACGGTATGGACTCCCGTATTAACTAAACGGTATGGACTCCCGTATTAACTAATACGGTATGGACTCCCGTATTAACTAATACGGTATCGACACCAGTATTAACTAATACGGTATGGACTCCCGTATTAACTAATACGGTATGGACTCCCGTATTAACTAATACGTTATGGACACCAGTATTAACTAATACGGTATGGACTCCCGTATTAACTAATACGGTATGGACTCCCGTATTAACTAATACGGTATGGACTCCCGTATTAACTAATACGGTATGGACACCAGTATTAACTAATACGGTATGGACTCCCGTATTAACTAATACGGTATGGACTCCCGTATTAACTAATACGGTATGGACACCAGTATTAACTAATACGGTATGGACTCCCGTATTAACTAATACGGTATAGACTCCCGTATTAACTAATACGGTATGGACACCAGTATTAACTAATACGGTATGGACTCCCGTATTAACTAATACGGTATGGACTCCCGTATTAACTAATACGATATCGACACCAGTATTAACTAATACGGTATGGACTCCCGTATTAACTAATACGGTATGGACTCCTTATTAACTAATACGGTATCGACACCAGTATTAACTAATACGGTATGGACTCCCGTATTAACTAATACGGTATGGACTCCCGTATTAACTAATACGGTATCGACACCAGTATTAACTAATACGGTATGGACTCCCGTATTAACTAATACGGTATCGACACCAGTATTAACTAATACGGTATGGACTCCCGTATTAACTAATACGGTATGGACTCCCGTATTAACTAATACGGTATGGACTCCCGTATTAACTAATACGGTATCGACACCAGTATTAACTAATACGGTATGGACTCCCGTATTAACTAATACGGTATGGACTCCCGTATTAACTAATACGGTATGGACACCAGTATTAACTAATACGGTATGGACTCCCGTATTAACTAATACGGTATGGACTCCCGTATTAACTAATACGGTATGGACTCCCGTATTAACTAATACGGTATGGACTCCCGTATTAACTAATACGGTATGGACTCCCGTATTAACTAATACGGTATGGACTCCCGTATTAACTAATACGTTATGGACACCAGTATTAACTAATACGGTATGGACTCCCGTATTAACTAATACGGTATGGACTCCCGTATTAACTAATACGGTATGGACTCCCGTATTAACTAATACGGTATCGACACCAGTATTAACTAATACGGTATCGACACCAAGTCAAGTCAAGTCAAGTCAATTTTATTTGTATAGCCCTTAATCACAGTTATAGTCTCAAAGGGCTTCACATGCCACATGTTTACAACACCCCCCAAACCCTAGCCCCCCTAAGGGCAAGAAAAAACTCCCTTAATTACGTAGGAAGAAATCTTGAGAGGGAACACAGAGTAGAAGGGGATCCCTCCTTCCAGGGATGGTTCAGGAGTGCAATGGGTGCCATAAGTGACTTATAGTAATGTACAAAGTACAAAGATAATAATATACATATAATATACACAATATACAAATATTAAAATGAGAAGATGATTTGTGTGGTGCTGGCCGGTATCCTTCAGGTGGGGATCACAGCAGCACACTGAAAAACAGAAGCAGACTGCGGTCGGGTTAGATGGGGTAGGGTGGACATGGAACATGTAGAGAATCTCTAGTCTAGTACCTATCGGCAGCAGGGATAGGTTAGTGCTGACTAACGGGTCGATTTAGCTGTAATGAGAGCTGAGGGGCACTCCTAGGCACCAAACGACAATGTAAAAAGGTAGGTTTTAAGTTTAGATTTAAATATTTCAACAGAGTCTGCTTCCCTTATTACAGGTGGCAGACTGTTCCACAAATAGGGCGCACGGTAGGAGAACGCTCTATTCCCTGCTGATTTCTTTATGACTTTTGGGATTGATAGAAGGCCGGCTCCTGAAGACCGGAGGGGCCGAGAAGGACAATAGGGAACAATAAGGTCCTTCAGGTATGAGGGTGCTAATCCGTGTAGGATTTTATAAGTAAGTAGTAGCACCTTAAAATCTGACCTCGCATTAACTGGAAGCCAGTGGAGCGAGGACAGAATTGGAGTAATGTGGTCAAACTTTCTGGTCCTAGTCAAAAGTCTAGCAGCAGCGTTCTGCACAAGCTGGAGGCTTTTGGTAGCAGAGTTCGGTAACCCAGAAAACAGTGCATTACAGTAATCTAGTCTAGACGATATAAACGCGTGGATGAGTGTCTCTGCATCCGCGGCAGACAGCATTGGTCGTATTCTAGCAATGTTTCTAAGATGGAAAAATGCAGTTCTGGTTATATATTTTACATGTTGACTGAAAGATAGCGTCGGGTCGAACAGGACACCAAGATTCTTCACACAAGAGCTTTGGGCCACAATAGAGCCCTCAAACAGCAGTGCGACATCTTCAAATAGTGGTCGTTGTTGCTTCGGACCGATGATTATCATCTCTGTTTTTCCTGTGTTAAGCTGCAGGTAGTTTTGGGACATCCATCTTTTAATTGCACTCAGGCAGGATTCAACTTTATGGATCTGGGAGGAGTCGTTTGACTTGATAGGAATATAGATTTGGGTGTCGTCAGCGTAGCAGTGAAAACTTATTCCATAACTGCGAATAATATCACCAAGAGGGAGCATGTAGATTGCAAAGAGCAGAGGACCAAGGACCGACCCTTGGGGAAGACCAAAGCTTAGGTTACAGTGATTCGATTGTGAATCATCACAAAGAACAAATTGCTTTCTATTTGTGAGGTAAGATCTAAACCAGAGAAGAGCCGAACCTTTAATGCCAACATAGTGTTGGAGACGATCAAGGAGAATGCTGTGGTCGATTGTGTCGAAAGCAGCACTAAGGTCGAGCAGCACCAGCAAGGAGCTTGCGTTGCTGTCCATTGTAAGGAGAAGATCATTAACTACTCGGGTCACAGCAGTTTCAGTGGAGTAGAAGGTTCTAAACCCAGACTGGAAGGGTTCAAATAAATTGTTCACCATCAGATGATTGATGGTTTGATCAGCTACAATTCTTTCCAGTACTTTCGAAAGGAAAGGAAGGTTAGAGATGGGCCGATAGTTGCTAAGTACTTCTGGGTCTAGGCCGGGCTTCTTCAGTAGAGGTTTTATCACAGCAGTCTTGAAGGTAGATGGAACTGTTCCAGTAGACAGGGATAGGTTCATGATGTTGAGCATAGTAGGCCCAACGACCGGGAAAAGTTCTTTAAGAACCTTGGTGGGGAGAGGGTCCAGCATACAGGTAGTGGGTTTAGAGGCCTGTGTTAGTTTAGCAAGTTCATCCAAGGAGATTGTGCTGAACTGCAGGAGGGTTTCTTCAGGAGGGACACATAGTGCCCCTCTTACATGATGTTCAGGATGATGGGTGGGGAAGGCATCAATGTCTTTTCTAATAGTCTCGATTTTGTGCTCAAAGAATTCCGAGAAGTTTCTAGCAGAGAGAGAGGAGCCAACTGTTTGAGGTTGTTTTTGCGTCAGGCTTCTTACTGTGTCAAACAGAAACTTAGGGTTGTTCTTGTTTAAGTTGATAACACTTGAAAAGTAGGCGTTCCTGGAAGTAGTTAATGCAGCTTTATAGCTGAGCAGGCTGTCATGCCATGCAAGATGAAAGACTTCAAGTTTTGTTGAACGCCATTTGCGTTCTAGTCTTCTGCAGCTTTGTTTGAGGGTGCGAGTCTCCTCATTGAACCAAGGCGCTGGCCGCTTTGTGGTTCGCTTTTTAACAATAAGAGGAGCAGCAGAGTCGATGGCTGCAGATAAGGCCGTGTTAAAGTCTTCAGTAAGACTACCCACAGAGCCACCAGTATTAACTAATACGGTATGGACTCCCGTATTAACTAATACGGTATGGACTCCCGTATTGACTAATACGGTATGGACACCAGTATTAACTAATACGGTATGGACTCCCGTATTAACTAATACGGTATGGACTCCCGTATTAACTAATACGGTATGGACACCAGTATTAACTAATACGGTATGGACTCCCGTATTAACTAATACGGTATGGACTCCCGTATTAACTAATACGGTATGGACACCAGTATTAACTAATACGGGAGTCCATACCATATGCAGTATGAAAATGGTATTAGTGTTACTGTCTTAGTGGTAATGTCTTAATGTTACCATCTTAGTGTTTACGCTGTAACGTTAACGCACAGTTAAAGCAATGTTACCTTAAGGGCGGGATTGCGTTAGCGTAGCGTTAAGCCACGCGGGTGGCATGCCCCTGATCAGGGCCTGGCGGGATGAGGATATTAAAGGAGTATATTTATTCATACAGACAGCTGGGCTCACGTAACACTGGGGGACCAGGGGTAGAGGAATCTAGGAGCCACAGTTAGATGCTGATGGGATCTCTCACCAGGGGGAACCCATCCATCACCCAAGATGAGGAGACCTTTCATTAGAGGAAGTATCCTTTAGTCCATGGTTTCTTCCAGGTCTCCTTGTTCTCCTGGTGGCTTGTTCTCGAGGTCGTGTTTACGATTCATTCATGAACAGCAGGAGAAAGTGGACCAGGGAGAGAGAGCGCAGAGAGAGAGAGAGAGAGAGAGAGAGAGAGAGCGAGCGAGCGAGCGAGAGAGAGAGCGAGAGAGAAAACACAGCATGACTACAGCCTCGCCCGCCCGTCCCCCAGATAACAACTGCTTCCCGTGAGGGAGTTCCTCTCAAACTCCGCCAGGAACAGGACCGCAACAACAGTGAACTGGAATAACCCTCGACCCGACCGGGGCTTCGGTGTTTAGGCTGCAAAGCTAGAGGTTCTACTCTCAACTCTATTGTGTTGTACTCTGATCTACTTGTACCCTCTTGTACTGTACTCTACTGTCCTTCTCCAATGTGCTCTGTTCTACTCTACTGTCCTTCAATGTGCTGTTCTACTCTACTGTACTCTACTGTACTCTACTGTACTCTGCTGTACTTCAATTTGCTGTTCTACTGTACTGTACTCTGCTGTACTCTACTGTACTCTGCTGTACTTCAATGTGCTCTGCTCTACTCTACTGTACTCTACTGTACTCTACTGTACTCTGCTGTACTTCAATGTGCTCTGTTCTACTCTACTGTACTCTACTGTACTCTGCTGTACTTCAATGTGCTCTGTTCTACTCTACTGTACTCTACTGTACTCTACTGTACTCTGCTGTACTTCAATGTGCTCTGTTCTACTCTACTGTACTCTACTGTACTCTGCTGTACTTCAATGTGCTCTGTTCTACTCTACTGTACTCTACTGTCCTTCAATGTGCTCTGTTCTACTCTACTGTACTCTACTGTACTCTACTGTACTTCAATGTGCTGTTCTACTCGACTGTACTCAACTGTACTCTACTGTACTCTGCTGTACTTCAATGTGCTGTTCTACTCTACTGTACTCTACTGTACTTCAATGTGCTGTTCTACTCTACTGTACTGTACCATACTTCAATGTGCTCTGTTCTACTCTACTGTACTCTACTGTACTCTACTGTCCTCTACTGTACTTCAATGTGCTGTTCTACTCAACTGTACTCTACTGTACTCTACTGTACTTCAATGTGCTGTTCTACTCTACTGTACTCTGCTGTACTTCAATGTGCTGTTCTACTCTACTGTACTCTGCTGTACTTCAATGTGCTATTCTACTCTACTGTACTCTACTGTACTCTGCTGTACTCTACTGTACTTCAATGTGCTCTGTTCTACTCTACTGTACTCTGCTGTACTTTAATGTGCTATTCTACTCTACTGTACTCTACTGTACTCTACTGTACTCGGCTGTACTCTACTGTACTTCAATGTGCTCTGTTCTACTCTGTTCTCTTGAGCTGCACTATACTCTCCACTCACTCTATTTTTAAAAAATCCTGCCCAAACAGCTCAGGGTTACAATTTGATATATATTATAATATATATGTTGGCCCTCCTCCCCTCCGGGAGGCGCTATAGAAACCTCTGCTCCAAGTCAAGCAGCTTAGGAACAGCTTCTTCCCCTCAGCTGTCATCTCTCTGAACTCTGTACCACGATGACAGCTGTACTGTACTTACTGTATATATATTAATCTTCAACTGTTATGTATAACTACACACCCTGCTCACTACCTGCTGTATATACATTTATATAGATTTATCTTGTACATACAACTGCATACCTCTGCTCACTACCTGTTTAATAATTCTGCACATATCTCATACCTACTCCATAAGTTATTTTATACCTGTTGTTAGAAGTAGTTTTTTAGAAGACTGTTTTTACATATTATTCAACAACTGTACATTTGTATTACCATGCACTTTACTGCAACATTTGCATTATTTTCGCTTTACTGTAGTACTGCTGTGCTGTGCAATGACAATATATTTGAATGTAATCAAATCGAATCAAATCTTATCTAATCTTATATGAGAACCAAGTGTAGGCCAAAAAACAAAGAACCAATAAAACATAGGAATGAGAAATGTGTTGACACTAGGGTATTAAACCTCAAGCCTCAGCCCTCAGCCTCCGGTCCGCAAGCTGGCCTCAAATGGGTATCGATATATCCTGTTTGTTTCCTGGTGGAGCTTGTGGTTCTGTGAAGGTCTGACCCGCCACACACCCGCCGCCTCCCGTCCGTACGGGTTCCCTCCCGTCCGGACGGGTTCCCTCACATCTGCACACTAACCTCATTATTTTAAAGGCGTCCTGGGCCCTCTACAGCGGCCTAGTAAGGAAGCGATAACCTTATTCAGTGATCGCCTCTCCACCAGCTTTACAGCAAACAGGCGGATATAAGGGCCAAGGCTGTACAGGAAGGAATAGAGTCGGTCGGTGTTGTGATGTGATCATCGGTTAAGGGCGGGGTTAATACGACACCTGTGCGTTAATACATTAATACATTAAGGCCGATGTTTCTGGTTCCCGAGGCCGGCGGCCCTCGCCAGGCGAAGTCATGTTCCTACCGCATTATGTGCGACTGTTTCGCTGATAGATAGCAGGCTTTTATTGAGGCTGGAACAGGGCAAAATTTGCTTATCATGCAGTTTTAGTTCTGTTCAAATGACCTGTCTTTTCCTTCTCACCATGGGACCTCCGTGGGGAGTTTGTTCCACCAAATTGGGGCCACAGGACGGAGAAGAGCCGTGACTGTGTAGATCGGCCACACGGGCCCCTAAGTGAGGGGGCAAGCAGACGGCCCGAAGAAGCCGAGCGAAGTGGACGGGTTGGGATGTAGGCCTTGACCATTGCCTGGAGGTAGGATGGAGCAGTACCTTTTACTGCCTTGTAGGCTAGCACCAAGGTCTTGAACTGGATGCGAGCAGCTACAGGTAGCCAGTGTAGAGTCCGAAGGAGGGTAGATGTGTGGGAGTACGTGGAGAGGAGAATCTGGTGGTTCACAGTGTCGAATGCTGCAGACAGGTCCAGGAGTATCAGGACCGAGGAGAGCGAATTTGCTCTAGCAGCATGGAGCGACTCAGTTACTGCCAGATAAAAATAAAAACAGATTGGTGGGGGTCCAAGAGGCAGTTCTGGTGGAGGTACAAGGACAATTGGTTAAAGACAGCACGTTCAAGAGTTTTGGATAAGAAGGGCAAAAGGGATACCGGTCTGTAGTTCTTGAGTTCAGAGGGGTCGAGTGTTGGTTTCTTCAGGAGCGGGGTGACTCTGGCAGTCTTGAAAGCAGCGGGAAAGCATCCAGACGTCAGAGATGCGTTGATGATGTGTGTCAGGAAGGGCAGGAGTTCAGGCGCAGTGGACTGAAGCAGAGGGGAGGGAACTGGATCCAGTGAGCATGTGGTGGGGCGGCTGGATGTGATGAGGTGAAGAACATCATCTGTGGAGAGGGGAGAGAAATGGGTAAGGGAGGGATGTGGGAGGGTGGGGGGAAGACATGGGTGGTTGATGCGAGCATCGGCCGGGGGGTCAGGGGAGGAGGATCGGATATCGTTGACCTTCTTGTCAAAGAAGTTGGTGAAATCATCCGGGAGAAAGGAGGAGGGGGATGAAGGAGGGAGGAAAAAGTATCAAACCGTTTTTTAGGGTTAGATGCTGCGCTTAGAATTCTGGAACAGTATAGATAGATAAAGTCTCCTCGGACACTAAGTGAACCGTCGCTGCATCCTGAGTGCCGCCCAACACCAGACCCTGCTCCAGTGCTAGCTCAGCGCTACACCACAGTGTGGAGGGACGGAGGTTTGGCTACGCAAGATTCAGGAGCGGTACTCTTGGAAGCATCATTTTGACTAGCAGCGGTGTTTGCTAGCGGCACTCTGGCTAGCGGTACTCGTAATGTTAGGTTCCCACTATCACGATTCGCGGCACGATTGAAATCGTGGTCTTAATCGTGGACTAATCGTGGTGATCCTATCAGATCTTATCAGATCTTGAGGTCAGTCGTGGCAATCGTGTTAATCGTAGAAACTTTTTGAACGGTTCAAAAATTTTCTACGATCAACACGATCAATTGTCAATCGGGATCATCGTAACAGATCGGATTGCATCGTAAACAAAGCGCGACAGATCGCATCTAATCGTGCTTCCAAATCGTGGTGATCGGGATCGATCTTAGACAAGACAAACACCACGCTCTGTGCAATGCCTGGATGCCTCAGCCTCAGTAGGTTGTGCAGAACCACTGCCGCCTCCACTATATCCTTCACAGTATTTGGCTTCTGCTCTAGAGGCCTGAGAAGAATATATTGGCCAGGATCCCAAAGGCATTTTCCACCACTCGCCTTCCCCTTGAGAGTCTGTAGTTGAAAATCCTCTCCTCCCTGGACATCCCTCTTCTGCCGTATGGCTTCATGAGGTAGTTCCTGAGTGCGAAGGTGTCATCCCCTAGGATGAAGAAGGGCATGTCTTGATGATCATCAGGGCTTGCAGTCAGAGGGCAGGGTGGGGGAGTCCTAGAGCCTCCTCTTCCAGGCCGCTGAACAGCTCCAGCGCCAAATATCTGAGCATCTGACATGTGTCCTTTTTCACCAAGCTCGATCCACACAAACTTGTAATCTGCATCCACTAGGGCCAGGAGTGGTATTGAAAAGAAGCCCTTTAATTGTAGTACAGGCTGCCAGTGTGTGGTGGCTTCTTGATAGCAATGTGTTTGCCATCCAGGGCCCCAATGGCCTGGGGGATGTTCCATCTTAGCTACGGCTCTCCAGGCTTCAGTGGTTACAGGTAGGCTGAATACTTCATCTTTGTACTCTTGCACAATTGCCTGGCACACTTCTGGAACCATCTCTGAGATGCTGGACACTCTCTGAGATGCTGGCCTCAGTGTCACTGCCGATTACAGTCCAGGTGAGAGGGGTTGCCTGAAACTGGTGACTTCCCTCTCGATTGCTGGGGCCACCCTCTGCAAGACTTCATCGAAGAGCTGTGGTGTTAACCTTGTGTAGTTTTGGAACGCTACTGGATCCTCCAGCCTCAAATGGGTGTCCAGGAGGCTGGAGAACTGACCAAGCTGTTGTCTCCTCTCTCCGAGCCATGGTCGCACCCAGAACTGGCTGACTGCAGCTCTCCTGGCCCTTTGTGGTTGGGATGGCAGCTGGTCTGTCTGCTGCTCGTCCTCTTCCTCTCTGGCCATAGTGTAACAGTAATACTGCAAAGGCCACGTTGTCATCATCCGCAACTCCTGCCATCATCACTGGTTGAGGGTTTTAGTGTTCAGTGTAGTGTCCATGGTCAGTCGGGCTGTATGTATACCCGTCGTAGCTCATATCGTGATCACCCTCGATCATGATCGTGAAAGACATCGCAACCACAATCGTATCCTATGGTAACGGAGCGCATCGGTTCGTGATGAACGTATCGGAACGTATCTGCACGTACCAGATCGTCCCAATTCGGGGAACCCGATCGTGATGATCGTGTCAGATCGAGACCCAATCGTGGACTCGATCGAAACAATCGGAACGTATGTCATCGTATCTGAACGGGAGATCAGACCGTGACAGATCGTGACACCTGAAATTGACAAATCGTGAGCAGATCGCATCCGAGTGCAACAAATCGTATCAGAACGTATCGACTCTCATCACCTCGTATCCAAACCTGAAATTTCTGAGAAATTCCACGATCAGCTACGAATGGCCAATCGTGGCGGTCGTAACGGATCTCACGACAGTGGGAACCGTTAGCAGGTACTCATGCTGGCGGGACCTTGTGATTAATGATGCTGTCAGCAGACGCTGGGTGTGAAGGCCAGCTGTAGGCGCACTTCTGTTTATTTATAAACGGATTACTAAACACCGCCATTTCTCCTTCTGCATTTCACCCCCCCCCCCCCCCATGTACACAAAAGCAAAGCAAGCGTCCACACACACAAACACACACACACACACACACCACATACACACACCCCACACATGCACACACAAGCACACATAAACCACACACACTCCACACATCGCACACATGCACACACACACATACCACATACACACACACAGACACACATAAACCACACACACACAGACACACACCACATACACACACGCAGACACACACACACACACACTCCACAAATGCACACACAAATACACGCACATAAACTGCACACACTCCACACATCGCACACACGTACACACACACATACCACATACACACACACACAGACAGACACACACATAAACCACACACACCACATACACACACACACACATAAACCACACACACACACACACATACAGTACACACAAAAGGATGGTCACATGCATTGTGCAAAAGAAAAGCCTTATGGAGATTTTCGGATTTGGGGATTCAAATAATTAGCGTATCATTAAAGTTAAGTGGGAGGAGTCTTCTGGAGCAGCTGGACTGAAACCCAGCTTCACTCAGACGATCACCATAGCAACAATCCTACAATCATAAAGTCTACTCCTGAATCTCCTTTTTAAATCAACTGTGACGAGCAGAGTTCATCATAACTGCACTGTTATGATGTAACGCTTGGAGTGAGGGGGAGAGAATATAGATTGTAAATAGAGTATATATATATATATATACATATATATAGTATATATATATAGTATATATACTATATATATGTATATACACTGAGACCGCACAATTACTGGTAGTTAGTGACCTCGAACTAATGCTTTGCTTTCTGGGCCATGCGACTGCTTACCAGGCTCTTCTGCTCTCATGTTGACGCAAAGTTACCAACACAGCACCTCTTCCCTTCCTTCCTTCCCTTCCTCCTCTCTCTTCCCTTCCTTCCTTCCCTTCCTCCTCTCTCTTCCCTTCCTTCCTTCCCTTCCCTTCCTCCTCTCTCTTTCCTCCTTCCTCTTTCCTTCTTCCTTTATTTCCTTCTTCTTCCTCTCTCTCTCTTCCTCTTTCTCTCTCTCTTTCCTTCTTCCTCTCTTTCTCTCTTCCTCTCTCTCTCTTCCTCTCTCTCGTTCCTTTTTCCTCTCTCTCTCTTTCCTTCTTCCACTCTCTCTCTCTCTCTCTTCCTCTCTCTCTTTCCTTCTTCCTCTCTCTCTTCCTCTCTCTCTTTCCTTCTTCCTCTCTCTCTCTTCCTCTCTCTCTTTCCTTCTTCCTCTCTCTCTCTTCCTCTCTCTCTTTCCTTCTTCCTCTCTCTCTCTTCCTCTCTCTCTTTCCTTCTTCCTCTCTCTCTCTTCCTCTCTCTCTTTCCTTCTTCCTCTCTCTCTCTTCCTCTCTCTCTTTCCTTATAAAGCGTTGAGCAGGAAGTCCTACTCGGCAGAAAGGGTTTTTCTGCTCACAAGCTTTTCCTTCCGACTCATTTTCTCTCTCTCTCTCTCTCTCTCTCTCTCTCTCTCTCTCTCTCTCTCTCTCTCTCTCTGCCGAATCATGCACTTTTTTGTGTACACGCAAATATTGGACTAAACATACGCGTTGCCGGGTCACTTCTGCTGAGTGAGAGCACGACTAATTCATAGCACAATAAACTATAATAAAATACACACACAGTAAAGTATACTTAAGTGAAAGTACACACAATGTACTAAAAACAACACTTCTGGGGCCAACCAATTTCTGAAGGTAGAAAAATACCTCTCTCCTATGTATTTCCACCTGTGGTAATACATACTATAATGTTTAATGTTTTCCTTGGAAAAGCTTTAAATTACAGAAATACCTACACTTTATGGATGCAAGATAGGCCTTGAATTCTGCTTGTCTGTCTGTCTTAAAGTGGCAGAAGATATTGACTTCTCTTAACCCTTAAAACATTCCAACTGTTCTGCTGTGTGTTTTGCAGAATGACAGTTCTTCAAGATGTGCGGAAGACGAACCCATCCTGTTCCTTCACAGGCTTCATATAAACCAGCAGCTTTGATACGTGTTGACGTAGTCCCACGGATCACACCTCCAACACTCTGTTACTGTTATCCTCTCAGACGCCCCTGAAGACTCCCCGTGCTCAGTTTGAGAAAATACACACTGTTTCCGTTTCCACAGAGACCAGAGTGACGTCCACACACCCGATCTGTCTCCCCGACTGCTGGCCTACTTGGGAGGGGTGCCTACCGCTCTCTGCCCCGGCTGGCCTACATTCAGCTCCGGAGTCGGAAGTGGAGCAGCTATTTCTGGGCCTGTTGTGTCAACAGAGGATTCATAACAAAAACCTCAGAACACACACAGTACAGTAGATATAGAATATGATACAGGAGATATAGTTATGATACAGGAGATATAGTTATGATACAGGAGATATAGAATATGATACAGAAGATATAGAATATGATACAGGGAATATAGTTATGATACAGGAGATATAGAATATGATACAGGAGATATAGAATATGATACAGTAGATATAGTATATGATACAGGAGATATAGTATATATGATACAGGATATATAGGTAATGATACAGGAGATATAGCATATGATACAGAGATATAGTATATGATACAGAAGATATAGTTTATGATACAGCAGATATAGGTAATGATACAGAGGATATAGTTTATGATACAGGAGATATAGTATATGATACAGGAGATATAGGATATGATACAGGAGATATAGGTAATGATATAGAGATATAGGTTATGATACAGGATATATAGTTATGATACAGGAGATATAGAATATGATACAGGAGATATAGGATATGACACAGGAGATATAGGATATGATACAGGAGATATAGATTATGATACAGAAGATATAGAATATGATACGGGAGATATAGTTTATGATACAGGAGATATAGATTATGATACAGGAGATATAGAATATGATACAGGAGATATAGTATATGATACAGGAGATATAGAATTATGATACAGGAGATATAGATTATGATACAGGAGATATAGTATATGATACAGGAGATATAGGTAATGATACAGGAGATATAGTTTATGATACAGGAGATATAGTATATGACACAGGAGATATAGATTATGATACAGGAGATATAGGTAATGATACAGGAGATATAGTTTATGATACAGGAGATATAGTTTATGATACAGGACATTGCATTGTTTAATAAAAGTTAGGTAGTTAACCCTTCCACATAAACACACACACACACACACACACACAAGAACGTTGAGGAACGTTCCACCCAGACACCCAAATCTATTTTGTGATTGTTGTTTTCCACGGCGAGCCGACACACCGTAGCAGTATTGGCACACAGCTGCTTTTATTTATTTATTCATCTTTTACTTCCAATAGAGCGTCATCGTACTGGTGATCAATCACAGGCTTGTGTCACAGTTCGGGAATAAGAGGTCAACCTCCCGCTGAGACGCGATTCATTCATCGATCACCAGACACGATCGCGTAATCTCAGACACCGGCGCGGTGTGATTCTTTTTAACCGGGCTAATCTTCCGGCTTCCCTCCCAAAATCAGATAATTATACACTTATAAGCTTAGAATTGTTTTATTGTATTAGAACGCCGTGGAACGCCTGTTTCAATATTTCACCAACGTTACCGACTGGCTCATGTCCTGCTTCTTCATTACTTGAAATCACTGGCTAATATTTTTGTGATTTATAAAGAAAACAATCATCCAATGATCAATGATCAATGATCATGATCAATGATCAATGATCAATGATCATTGATCAATGATCAATGATCAATGATCAATGATCAATGTCGACCTGAGCAATCAATGTCATAATTGTGCTGCATTTTTTAAACATACGATTTGAAGTGTGTGTGCAGGCTGTTCTCATAGCGATACGTAGCCTTCCCTACCAAAAAACAGCACTTTGTTTGGTAGGAAATGACGGAGGCCGGGAAGGGACATAGAAGGGTCACATTTAAGATGTACTTTTGGGAGATCCAGCAAAACATTTGCAAGATCTCGCAAAAACATTCTAGCTAAACGTAGGCAGGCTACTACTTCCAGGTCAGTTCAACCACAACAATGGAAGCCACAAATCCGTGGGAGAAATTAGTAGACTTTTATTTTGAGATTGGTCTAAAATCTAAAGAAATGAAGTCGGTGCTTAGCAGCAGGTTGTCAGATAAGCGAGAGACATCTGAAGAGAATCCTTAGCGCAAGGGGACTCTCGTCGCACAGTGTACACTACGTACCTGGCGGTCCTAGTTGAATTCATTAGCAACCAACCTCAGTACTCTGGACAGCTACGTGGTTACCAGTGGATGGATGCTCAATGGAATAGAATATTGGTGTTTGGCGTTTCTTCGCAGCCAGTGGGTGGAGTTCTGGTTATGCTTGTTCGCAGACCTGAGAGACAACGGATTCTTTGATGGAGAGTTTCTGGACAAAAACATCCTTCAGTTTTGTTGCATGGGGCTCATCCAGGTGAGTTAATAACTTACAGTGTGTGTATGTGAGGGAGGAGGAGTGGGAATAGAGGGGATTTAAAGAGACTCTCTTTAAATCCCCTCTATTCCCACTCCTCCTCCCTCCTCGTCCTCGTCCTCCTCCTCCTCCCTCTTCCTGCCAGAGGAGGAGGAGGCAGAGAGAGTCAGAGAGGAGGGATTTAAAGAAGGAGGGGAGGGAGGCATGTGGATGCTATAATTTAGTGGTCTATTCTCTATTTAAGTTTATGTATGTACAGTTCTTCCTCAATGTATTTTTTTTAACAGTAGTTGGATGACACTGCACAAGTGTGGAATGCACACACCATCAGGCCATAGAGAAACATGAAGTCCCCAGCGGTCAGCCCATGTGATGTTTGCATTACCTGAACTTTATGGGACAAGAGACTTCCTTTCTCCTGTTGAAGAGGAATGTTCAACTGTGTAAAATGAATGTGTCTTTCACCTGACCACACGCAATCCAGATATTTATGAACTGTGCAATATCCTCATGGTTGAATCCCATCTGACTCCAACAGATCCCAATCTGCTGTGGACTTGTGTAGCACCTAAGTGAGGCCATCAGTGCATCTTTGTAAGACCATATTTAGTTGAGTCTTGCAGGGCCAGTAAGTTGAGCTGCAAAGTGGGCGGAGCTGTTAATATCCTCACGTCTTCTCTTTTTATGCTCATCAACACAGAGTAAACACATTGTTTACTTTAAATGATAACCTTTTTTATGACAAACATGTCTGTTAAGCTTGATGGTTGGATCAAACAACAACAACAATAATCTTTAGCTGGTGTTGGTTTAGAGATAAAGCAAATCAAAAGTGGAATCAAACCTCAAACTAAAAAGTCAATCAATTGAGTATATTGTATTTAAGGAACTGGTTCCAGTTTTTGATTGTATGTATTTAATTTGGTCTGTTGTTCAGACAAAACTAATGGAGGAAGTTGATGTAGACACCAGACCTGTTGAGGTCTTATCAACCTGTAAGATGGTTTCTGTGCAGCCTGGGTACAATACAACGGCACGGTTCATCATCCGTTTTTTAAATCCATTTCTTATTAACAATTATTTTGTATTTCAGGCCACATATTATATATATTTTAGACCAATCTCAAAATAAAAGTCTATAAACTTCTCCCACGGATGTGTGGCCTCCATTGTTGTGGTTGAACTGACCTGGAAGTAGTAGCCTGCCTACGTTGAGCCATATGAAGCCATATGAGTTCATTTTTAAGATGTACTTTTGCGAGATCTTGCAATACTTTTTGCGGGATCTCGCAAAAGTACATCTTAAAATGTTCCCCTTTTTTTTACTCTCTGTTTTACTCTCACATGCTTTGTTCAGTGAATTTATACGATCTTTAGTTTTTGAGTTATTACGAAGATTTGTTCAGGTTTCTATCGTTGCTATGGACACTGATATCACTGCCGCCATATTGTTCTGTTACGTTTATTATTTAAGTTTATTTTAATGTGTATTACCAATCAATCGGATTGCAGCGGCACTGAGCTGCACTGTCTCATTCGGAAACCAAATTATATGTTTGAAAATATATATAAACCACATTATTAACACAAATAGATCGAGGGAGGAGACCCGGACGTGTGCAAAGAACTACAATTTGGGGGGGGGGGGGGGGGGACAGTCCTGTGGAGAACAGGTCGACCTGACGGGGGGGGGGGCACTGCTTGCTGTACGTACGATTTCCTACGAAAAAAAGTGCACTGTTTTTTCGCAGGGAATCCTACAAACCGGTCCATGAGAATGCGTGGGGTGTGTGTGTGTGTGTGTGTGTGTGTGTGTGTGTGTGTGTGTGTGTGTGTGTGTGTGTGTGTGTGTGTGTGTGTGTGTGTGTGTACCTCCATCCACCCCTGCTGGTAGCAGACATTCTGTGCAGCATCCTCTGGAAAAGGAGGTGTGGAGGTTGTAGAAGGTTCCGAGTGATCTTAACATGATGGAAGTGGTCATCATACAGCCATCACACACACACACACACACACACACACACACACACACACACACATGCTTGGCTCTCTCTTTGTTGGATGAATCTGGAGTTGTAATGCATTGGGGGGAGCCTGGCGGGGCGAGGCCCCCCGGGGAGACAGACGGGTGTCATGTCACGCTCCGCCCACGCGTCCCCGTCTCCTCCGACGGAGCCGGGCCGCAGATGGACCGGCTCCCTGCGGCCCGGCTCCCTGCGGCCCGGCTCCCTGCGGCCCGGCTCCCTGCGGCCCGGCTCCCTGCGGCCCGGCTCCCTGCGGCCCGGCTCCCTGCGGCCCGGCTCCCTGCGGCCCGGCTCCCTGCGGCCCGGCTCCCTGCGGCCCGGCTCCCCGCGGCCCGGCTCCCCGCGGCCCGGCTCCCCGCGGCCCGGCTCCCCGCGGCCCGGCTCCCCGCGGCCCGGCTCCCTGCGGCCCGGCTCCCTGCGGCCCGGCTCCCCGCGGCCCGGCTCCCCGCGGCCCGGCTCCCCGCGGCCCGGCTCCCTGCGGCCCGGCTCCCTGCGGCCCGGCTCCCTGCGGCCCGGCTCCGTAACGCAACAGTTGCTGCTGCTGATTCTCACCCTCGTCCTCTTCTCTCTTCCTCTTCTGCAGTGGCTTGCTTTAGTTTTTCTTCTTCTGTTTCTTTCTATACATTTGAAATATTTATTAACTGTTGGATTGTTTCAAATGATGACAAAATGGCACTTCAGCAACGCCACGGTTCCTTCTCCCATTTCCTCTGGGTTTCTTCCCTCTGCCCCCGCGTCTCCTTCTGCCTGCGGTGCGGTCCAAAACATGTCAAACAAATAACAAGAAGGCCAACAGGTTGAGATATGGCATATTATATTTACAACACATGTGGTGGTGGAGGAAACGGGACGAGCAAAATAACAAAAGGAGAAAAAACTCAAACAAACCGACAGACAGAAAGGAGCAGCGAGCGGAAAGCTGCCGACAGAACGGCCGACAGAACGGCCGACAGAACGGCCGACAGAACGGCCGACAGAACGGCCGACAGAACGGCCGACAGAACGGCCGACAGAACGGCCGACAGAACGGCCGACAGAACGGCCGACAGAACGGCCGGTGGACGAAGAAGGGAGGAACATCATAGGTCACAGATGGCAGCCTGCAGTGTAAACCCGGAGAAATATCAAGTGCTTCTCCAGTTTCACCAATTTTCCAGTTGTATTAAAAACAAGTTTTAATTTCCATGATAGAGATATGTATATGTGTGGGTCTGAACAGTCCTGAAAGTATCATAACAAGAAGAAATATCGTAAATACGTGAATATCAAATATGTTCTGTGTCACTTATAAAATATTCAAACTATGCAAACTTCATTAGTTTCCGTGTCCGTGGAGTATAAAGGTTTCACATTTTTTTAGTTGAACATAGTTGAACAACAAAAAAGCATTCATCCTTTCCTTAACGGTAATTCATATTGAAATATTAAAAGATAAATTCTCTTATTTTCCTGTTGACTGAAAGTGATATTTGTGCCTGTTAGATACGTAACTAACTCAAACTGTTCTTTATGCTGGTATGAGATCTGTCATTGTATGTCAGTATTAGTCAAATCCAACAGACTGGATTGTATAATAAACATCATAATCTTATCAATATTATTTTCCTTATTTAATATCTTAAACATTATATTTAACATGGCAAATATAACGTCCAATGCATCAAGCGAACAAGTGAATGTTCCGCTTCTGTCCACCTCAAGGCAGACACAATCGGTTCTGGTAAGAAAAGGTTTGAACACGAAGAAGGGCTTCCGTCATATAACGACTTCAGTGATATACAAACCTGATGCATCAAATATAGAATATAGAAATATAGAAATTGTAGTTGACAGTCAGACGTACTGAGAGCTTGGCTACAGTTGTGACCCTTGGCTTAAAGCAGTGTTTAAGAACCGTCTCTGAATGCCGCAGGGTGGCTGTGTTCGCCCAGTCCCGACGACGGCGTCCCGCCTCATCCGAGCTCCGGGCGGAGGATAACGGTTATCATGGAGATCTCCACAAAATACGTGAATATGAATATCCAATCTTTTTTTTTGTGGGGGGTTGCAGTCGGACAGGGGTCAGAACGGTGAGCGTGCGCTAGTTGACGTGCGCTAGTTGACGTAGTACAGCCAGTAGATGAGGTTAAACAGCGAGAAGGCGAAGGGGAAGACGATGCGCGACCATCGATCGATGGAGTTGACGTCCGTGAGGTCGGGGATCTTGATCTTCAGCTGCGACGACCTCCGGCGCAGGCGGGGCTTCCGGGGGTACACCCCCGCCACCGAAGGCCGGCTCCCGTCCGGGCCGGGGCGTCCGGAACCCGGGCCCGGCCCGCTGGGCTTGCGGTGCTGGACCCCCCCGGGCTGGTCCAGACCCACGCAGGAGGAGTTCCGGCTCTCCCGCACGCTTGTGGTCCGTACCTGGTTGCCCGCCACCTCGTTGTGGACCTCCAGGGTGCTGAGGAGGATGTTGCCCTGAGAGTCCACCTGGACGGAGGGAGGGAGGTTAGGGTTAATGCTGGAGCATTGTTTTACTACAGGTACGCTCTCCATACCAATAAAGCTTTCATCTGGAAGAGAGAGAGAGGGGGGGGGGGGGAAGGGAGAGAGAGCGAGAGAGGGAGAAAGAGGGGGGGGGGGAGAGAGCGAGAGAGCGAGAGAGCGAGAGAGAGAGAGAGAGGCGGTGGTGGGGGTAGGGGTAGGCGGTGGGGGGTGGTTGTAGGGGTTGGCCTTTGGCCTTGAGGAGCGGGCATCACTCCTCACACATCAGCCCGAGGTCGGAGTGGACGCTCCTGGCTACTCATGCTATTCCTCCTGCAGTCAGTTACAGCCCAGCCCCGGGAACCAATCACTGATAAATCACCTTCACCCACCCACACACCCATGTTAGATGTTGTATATGATATATTATGGGATGTATGTGCTGTATATTATGGTACATATGTTATGGTATGTATGATACATGATGTACATTATATATTATGGTATCCAATATAAGTAAAGCAGAGCGGGCAGGCAAGTATAAGACCAACATGCTCCCTGGGCACTCCCCAGAGAGGCCAAGTTAGGAAAGCATCCGTCTAGTCTAGGAGAATCTGTCTTATGGGGACATATCTGTGTATGTGTGTGTATCTGTCCTGCCCTCTGGGGACTTATCTGTCCTGCCTTCTCAGGACCTATATATTCTGCCATTTGAGGACTTATCAGTCTTGCCTGGTAAGGACATATCAGTCCTGCTCTTATGAGGACTTATCAGTCTTGCCTTGTAAGGACCTATCTGTCCTGCTCTTATGAGGACTTATCAGTCTTGCCTTGTAAGGACCTATCTGTCCTGCTCTTATGAGGACTTATCAGTCTTGCCTGGTAAGGACATATCAGTCCTGCTCTTATGAGGACTTATCAGTCTTGCCTTGTAAGGACATATCAGTCCTGCTCTTATGAGGACTTATCAGTCTTGCCTTGTAAGGACATATCAGTCCTGCCTTATGAGGACATATCTGACCTGCCTTATAACTTAAGGACTCATCTGTCTTGCCTTAAAATTAATCTGTATGCCTATAGGAATTATTAGTCCTTCCTTGTGGTCCTAAGGACCATATTTAAGAACAAACATGCAGGTGTTTCAGTCACACTTCATTAGAGTGGTTTGGAGTCAAACAGTTAAGCACAGATGGTAGCACGAGAGGAAGAATCAGAAGAGACACAGAAAGACAATGAAAGCCAAGAGGGATGAAGATCAAAGCAACGTGTAGCCTGAACGGTGAAATGAAGAAGTTTAAATATACATCCAAATGCTTTCCTCTTCTCAGGTGTAAAATGAACCACTTTCAGTAGAAACTGGATGGGGGGGGGGTCGGTTCAGAGGGACAGAGATGGCGTGGGGTTGCCGGTGGCGGCGGGCACTCACCCCACGCAGTTTAAAGGACGAAGACCTGCAATTCCCTCCTTCCAGAACCGACTAACCAGGAGAGAAGACATCAGATATCAGCTAAGACCTTCTAAATCATGGAGCGAAGGAAGCTAACACGCAGGTCTTGTTACATGACTTGAGACAAACAACAGTTGTAAATGGACTGCATTTATACAGTGCTTTCACCCAAGCACCTTACAAGTTAAGCCTCACATTCACCCTTTCATCCACCAACGGTGGTGTCAGCCATGCAAGAAGACAGCCAGCAGGTGTCTTGCCAGACAACCCTCTCTGAGCGACCTGGTGAGCTCCTGACAGGCCCGATGGTAAACTCTTTCCTCACCCTGGGCACGGGGACCTGGTCCCGGTGGTAAACCCTTTCCTCACCCTGGGCACTGGGACCTGGTCCCGGTGGTAAACCCTTTCCTCACCCTGGGCACGGGGACCTGGTCCCGGTGGTAAACTCTTTCCTCACCCTGGGCACGGGGACCTGGTCCCGGTGGTAAACCCTTTCCTCACCCTGGGCACGGGGACCTGGTCCCGGTGGTAAACTCTTTCCTCACCCTGGGCACGGGGACCTGGTCCCGGTGGTAAACCCTTTCCTCACCCTGGGCATGGGGACCTGGTCCCGGTGGTAAACTCTTTCCTCACCCTGGGCACGGGGACCTGGTCCCGGTGGTAAACTCTTTCCCCACCCTGGGCACGGGAACCTGGTCCCGGTGGTAAACCCTTTCCTCACCCTGGGCACTGGGACCTGGTCCCGGTGGTAAACCCTTTCCTCACCCTGGGCACGGGGACCTGGTCCCGGTGGTAAACTCTTTCCTCACCCTGGGCACGGGGACCTGGTCCCGGTGGTAAACCCTTTCCTCACCCTGGGCACGGGGACCTGGTCCCGGTGGTAAACTCTTTCCTCACCCTGGGCACGGGGACCTGGTCCCGGTGGTAAACCCTTTCCTCACCCTGGGCATGGGGACCTGGTCCCGGTGGTAAACTCTTTCCTCACCCTGGGCACGGGGACCTGGTCCCGGTAGCTGGTGGCCTTGAGGGCCTTCTCCGCCTGCTTCTTCTGCATCTGGGGCCCGCGGCCGAAGAAGATGTAGTTGACGAAGGCGTACTCCAGCAGGGCGAGGAAGACGAAGACGAAGCAGCCCATCAAGTACATGTCGATGGCCTTGACGTAGGGGATCTTGGGCAGAGTCTCCCTGAGGTGGGTGTTGATGGTGGTCATGGTGAGCACCGTGGTGATGCCTGGGAGAGAAACACACAAGGGATGAGTTCACCCATCTGTAATAATCCGGACACTATTAAAGCTCAATATATGTTTATGCGTCTTCCACCGCAGGCTGGAAACTCGCCTCTTCAGGAATCACTACCCGGATCCTTCCTCCTAGCGCATCCTCATCACTTTTTACGAGTGTACTAGCGTCTTACTGAGTAGATTGATTGCTTGTGAGTTAGGTAGATATTGTTCTGTTGTCTCACAACGTATTGTACTTTTACCTGAATGTATTGTACCTTTACCTGAGCACTGGCTCAGTTCTTGGAGACTTGTTAGTAATGAAATGCACTTTTGACTTCTGGTGACGAGTTGTTCTCTTACCTTCCTTTGTTGAAACACACTATTGTAAATAAATAAAGTCTCTTGAATCTTGTAAGTCGCTTTGGATAAAAGCGTCTGCAAAATGACTACTGTAATGTAATGTATGTTGTATGTGCTTATTTTTCCTGACTATACATTTTCTTCTAGATTTGTTCTTTTTGTATCTCGAGCAGAGCAATAGTGGCAAATCAATTCCTTCACTGCAGAAGGTGAATAAGAAGGATTGCATTCATGAAGCGCTTTGTAACCAGTGGCCACTCAAAGCCCTTGACCGGTTACGACTCACATTCACCCATTCATCCACCGACGGCCGAGTCAGCCATGCAAGGAGACAGCCAGCACGTCAGAGCAGTTAGGGTCTCGCTCGGGGACAACCTCCACACTTGGCCAGGAGGAGCCTGGGGATCGAACCTGCAACCTTCTGGTTGCCAGACAATCCGCTGTATCTCCTGAGCTTCACCGCCTCACCCGTCGAGTGAAGACGAGGAAATTACACCGATTACATCACAGGTTGGAAATCCAACCCAGGTCACTTCACGAGGCGTTTGGCCTGTGTTTGGTACATCATACTACCAGAGGCTGTCCTGAAGGACCAGTGTTCCTTGGTGTTTGGTACATCATACTACCAGAGGCTGTCCTGAAGGACCAGTGTTCCTTGGTGTTTGATGCTGGATTGATCGCACAGAAACTCAATATATTAAAATGGCCGCCAGGCCCCACTTCTGCATCGATGTTTCTGATGAACTCACGGAATATGAATATTTTGAGTTCAATGATTAACAAGCGTTCACAGCAGGAGAACTGTGTAAGTCCTATTGACAATTTTCTAAATATATGTATTATTATAAATACACTTAAATAACCTATACATATAACCTATGTACTTTTATTATATATGCTCTTAATTGTATTACACAAATCAATTACAGAGCAAACACGGCCCAGAATAACAAGGAATGTTACGTTTGACTTTTAGGATCTGTCTACAAGGCATCTCTGAATGGGTGCTCAGAAGCCTCCAGACATAACCAACAGATGTGTCTGCGTATCCCCGCTGAGGTTCATCCCACATCTCCAATCACTGTGTTATGCATCGCTCGCTAAACAGGAATAAGCAGCTTGGAATCAATAAACATTACAAAGAAACAAAGAGGGCATTACTGAAGCTTAGCAGCCGCGTCAGGAGACGTTACCATGAGTCCTACCGCCAAGGAAAAGAGAGCGAGAGGAGATGTGGAGAGAGAGCTAAAGAGAGAGAGAGAGTGGGGTGGGGAGCGAGAGAGAGAGAGAGAGAGAGAGAGAGAGAGAGAGAGAGAGAGAGAGAGAGAGAGAGAGAGAGAGAGAGAGAGAGAGAGAGAGAGAGAGAGAGACAGAGAGGAGATGGAAAGAGAGAGAGGGTGGGGTGTGGAGGGAGCGAGAAAGAGAGAAGAGATGTAGAGAGAGAGAAGGAAGAGAGGAAATGAGATAGACAGAGAGGAGATGGAGAGAGAATGGAAGAGAGAAAGAAGAGATTGGGAGAGAGAGACAGAGAGAGATAGAGAGAGAGAGGGGAGATGGGGAGAGAGAAACAGAGAAACAGATAAAGGGGAAATGGAGAGAGAAGTGGGGGAGAGAAAGAGAGAAATGGAGAGATAGAGAGTGAGATAAAGGGAGAGCGACAGAGAGAGAGGGGGCCCTATAAGCTAGTATTTACCAGCCACTGAGCGTGAGTGTGAGTGAGAAACAGAGAATCGACTGTTGGTCTCTCCCAGATCTCCGGGGTCAGCAGATTGGAAATGCTTACGCTAAGTAAAAACACCAACAACAGCAAGTCAGTCTCCTCAATTATACGTTTAATTAAAAAGCAACTGATGTGGTAGAGTGGAGCCCAGGGGCCGCCATGGCCAACGAGCCCAGGGGCCGCCATGGCCAACGAGCCCAGGGGCCGCCATGGCCAACGAGCCCAGGGGCCGCCATGGCCAACGAGCCCAGGGGCCGCCATGGCCAACGAGCCCAGGGGCCGCCATGGCCAACGAGCCCAGGGGCCGCCATGGCCAACGAGCCCAGGGGCCGCCATGGCCAACGAGCCCAGGGGCCGCCATGGCCAACGAGCCCAGGGGCCGCCATGGCCAACGAGCCCAGGGGCCGCCATGGCCAACGAGCCCAGGGGCCGCCATGGCCAACGAGCCCAGGGGCCGCCATGGCCAACGACCATTAAAACCCGTGTCATGACCTTCATGCGGACCGGCGGAGACGCTAGTTTCGGGAGTGGTGACACTTAAGGTAAGTGCCGGTTTGGTAATTATGCGCACATCTTTCAAAGTAAAAGCCCTTCCGAAAGGTCCGGATGACAGCTCTTTGGCACACGACGGTGTCTTCATCCCAGGACGGATGGACAAAAGAGGCCTGGAACCAAGAGAGAGCGGTGCCCATAGGGTCACACACAAAAACACACTATATCTCTCTCGCACACACACACACACACACACACACACACACACACACACACACACACACACACACACACACACACACACACACACACACACACACACACACACACACACACACACACACACACACACACACACACACACACACACACACACACACACACCAAACACCAAACAATGTAATGGAGTGAGGATGTACACATCAGCTCACAACCTTTGCTTAGTCCGGTCTGCTTTCATAACACACTGTCAAACTGTGTGTGTATGCGTGTGTGTGCGTGCGTGTGTGTGCGTGCGTGTGTGTGCGTGCGTGGGTGTGTGTGCGTGTGTGTGCGTGCGTGGGTGTGTGTGTCACAGTAGGATCCAACATGGTTGATTTCTGTGCCGCTCAAGGAAAAAGCAAACATCATGAGTTCTTCTGAGGGGCCGCAGAGATGCAGGCGTATCCTGCAGCTATTACCCGCGATGCACCGTTTCCCTCCGCAGCTATTACCCACGATGCACTGCTTCTCTCTGCAGCTATTACCCACAATGCACTGTTTCCCCTCCACAGCTTTTACCCACAATGCACTGTTTCCCTCCGCAGCTATTACCCACAATGCACTGCTTCCATCCGCACCGAAGCCAAACTTCCAAACCATCTCTAACCTAATACCTAAACTATCCATCTCTAACCTAACACCTAAACTAACCATCTCTAACCTAACACCTAAACTAACCATCTCTAACCAAAAACTTAAACTAACCATCTCTAACCTAACACCTAAACTAACCATCTCTAACCTAACACCTAAACTAACCATCTCTAACCAAAAACTTAAACTAACCATCTCTAACCTAACACCTAAACAAACCATCTCTAACCAAAAACTTAAACTAACCATCTCTAACCTAAACACCTAAACTATACCATCTCTAACCTAACACCTAAACTAACCATCTCTAACCAAATACCTAAACTAACCATCTCTAACCTAACACCTAAACTAACCCTCTCTAACCTTACACCTAAACTAACCATCTATAACCCAAAACATTAACTAACCATCTCTAACCCAACACATTAACTTACCATCTCTAACCTAACACCTAAACTAACCATCTCTAACCTAACACCTAAACTAACCATCTCTAACCTAACACCTAACTAACCATCTCTAACCTAACACCTAAACTAACCATCTCTAACCTTACACCTAAACTAACCATCTCTAACCTAACACCTAAACTAACCATCTCTAACCTAACACCTAAACTAACCATCTCTAACCTAACACCTAAACTAACCATCTCTAACCTAACACCTAAACTAACCATCTCTAACCTTAATTAACCATCTCTAACCTAACACCTAAACTAACCATCTCTAACCTAACACCTAAACTAACCATCTCTAACCTTACACCTAAACTAACCATCTCTAACCTTAATTAACCATCTCTAACCTAATATCTCTCTAATATCTCTAACCTAACACTTTAACTTAACCATCTTTAACCAAATACCTAAACTAACCATCCCTTACATAACAACTAAACTAACAATCTCTAACCTAAAACATTAACTAACCCGCTCTTACCTAATACCTAAACTAACCCTCTCTAACCTAATACCTAAACTAACCATCTCTAACCTATCACCTTAACTCACCACCTCTAACCTAAGACCTAAACTAACCATATTTTACTTAACACCTAAACTAACCATCTCTAACTTAACACCTAAACTAACCATCTCTAACCCAAAACATTAACTAGCCGCCTCTAACCTTACACCTAAATGTAACCATCTCTACCCTAAAACCCAATTGTTACAGACAGTACTGTGACCTTAACACCTAAACAGAACCCCTTTTCCCACCAATAATGAAACCTTTATGAGGAAATAACCTCATAAAGGTTGACATTGAAGGAATCCCAGACGTCTCTCCGGTGCTGTCTAACTATAAACCCTCAGAACAGAGCAGGTGTTTAAACCTTTTACACAACATAAGGGTCCCCAGACCTGGGAAAACACCTGCGAGAGCTAATCAAATAGCATGATTGAATTTGGAGTGCCGAGGGTGCAATTGTGTTGCAACGGCATTGATCCACAGTGTCGAGGGGAGAGGGATGGAGAGGGACAGAGAGGAGAGGGATAGAGAGGGACAGAGAGGAGAGGGATAGAGAGGAACAGAGAGGAGAGGGATGGAGAGGGACAGAGAGGAGAGGGATAGAGAGGGACAGAGAGGAGAGGGATAGAGAGGGACAGAGAGGAGAGGGATGGAGAGGGACAGAGAGGAGAGGAATAGAGAGGGAGAGAGAGGAGAGGGATGGAGAGGGACAGAGAGGAGAGGGATAGTGAGGGACAGAGAGGAGAGGGATGGAGAGGGACAGAGAGGAGAGGGATGGAGAGGGACAGAGAGGAGAGGGATAGAGAGGGACAGAGAGGAGAGGGATGGAGAGGGACAGAGAGGAGAGGGATGGAGAGGGACAGAGAGGAGAGGGATGGAGAGGGACAGAGAGGAGAGGGATGGAGAGGGACAGAGAGGAGAGGGATAGAGAGGGACAGAGAGGAGAGGGATGGAGAGGGACAGCGAGAAGAGGGATGGAGAGGGACTGAGGGGGTTATGGTTATTGGAGAGGGCTGGCGAGAGATGAATAGAGAGGGATGGGATGTTACTCTCCCTCTCTCTCTTTTTGTCTCTCTCAAACTATTTCTCAGTTTTTCTCCCATCTCTACATTTCCCCCATCTCCCTCTCTCTGTTCCTTGCTGTATTGCTCTCTCCATTTCTATCTATATCACTCATTTTCTCCCTTACCTCTTCCTCTTTTTCTCTCTTTGATTCTCTTATCTCAATGTCGATCTCTCTCAATCTCAGCTCAGCATTCAACACCATCATCCCCTCCAAACTCATCTTCAAACTTGGTGACCTCATTTTGACATTAACCACTCTGTCTGTAACTGTTTTTTAGACTTCCTAACCAACAGACCCCAGTCAGTCAGGTTAGACAATCTCACCTCCTCCACCCTCACCCTGAACACTGGCGTCCCCCAGGGCCCCCATCCTCATCAAAGGTGCAAGGGTCAAGCATGTCTCCAGCTTCAAATTCATCCTGTTGACATAATTACATACCCCTGATGACTACCTGTTAAATACTTGTATACTCACCTGTATATATATATGTATATATGTACACCTGTATATATACATATATATATATGTTCTGCACATATCTCATACATACTCTATAAGTTATTTTATACCTGTTTTTATACCAAGTAGACTGTCTTTACATCTTATTTAACCACTGTTCATTATATATTACCATGGACTTTACTGCAACATTTGCACTCTGGTTAGATGCCAAATGATTGTGGATGTACTGTACTTGTACTGTGCAATGACAATACATTTGAATCTAATCTAATCTCTCACTGTTCTGTTTGGATTATTCATTCTTTGTTTATCTCTGTCTATATTGTTCCAATTATCACTCTCTCTATTTTTAATCTAATAATCGATCTGGGTATATCACTATATATCTCTTGCTTTTTCTTTACTAATCTATCTGGCTCTATCACTATATATATCTCTCTTTTTATCTACTAATCTATCTGGCTCTATCACTATATATCTCTTGTCTTCTTCTACTAATCAATCTCGCTCAATTGCTGTATATTTCTCTCTCTCTTCCTCTTCTAATCTATCTCGCACTATCATTGTATATCACTGTCTCTCTCTACTAATACAGCTCTCTCTATCGCTGTATATGTCTCTGATTCTCTGTTGCTTACTATTCCTCTTTATCTAAAGCCTCAATCACTGTTTCTATCACTCTTTAGTTATTCATCCATCTGAACTCTATCTTTCTCCCCCCTCCAAATCTCTCTCTCTCTCCCTCCGCTCTAACCTCTCTCTCTCTCTCTCTCTCTCTCTCTCTCTCTCTCTCTCTCTCTCTCTCTCTCTCTCTCTCTCTCTCTCTCTCTCTCTCTCTCTCTCTCTCTCTCTCTCTCTCTCTCTCTCTCTCTCTCTCTCTCTCTCTCTCTCTCTCTCTCTCTCTCTCTCTCTCTCTCTCTCTCTCTCTCTCTCTCTCTCTCTCTCTCTCTCTCTCTCTCTCTCTCTCTCTCTCTCTCTCTCTCTCTCTCTCTCTATGAACTGGCCATTGCAGTAATAACCACAATATGCATTTACTAAATATCAAAATGATTATTGTATAATTGTTTTAATCAGGTATTCCTTGATCATAAGATCAGGGTCATACTGGCTATAGGCTGTTCGCTCAGTTCCAGAACATTCTTCATCAACCAACAGTAGCTGTAGTCCGTCCGTAGGGGAGAACAGAGTGGAGACACTTTGTCCATCAATCATTCACTCATTCATTCTTTCATGAGCACACGACACACACCTGCTGGACCCACACTTAGTATCCGGGCAAAAGAAAATATACCAAATCTCCATTTATGTTGGGCTGCTTTTTCTACGTTCTGGTATTTTCTTTTTAAATAAAAAATGTAATAACCACATTTTCCACAGAAAGCCACAGAATGCGAACAAATGTATATATATATATTTCAACAGTAAGAGCTACAGTAAGTACAGTTTTGTATGTATAAGGACATATGTGTCCTGGTTGTTTGAGGACATATGTGTCCTGGTTTATGAAGACATATTGTCCTGGTTTATGAAGACATGTGTGTCCTGGTTTATGAAGACATGTGTGTCCTGGTTTATGAAGACATGTGTGTCCTGCGTGAAGTACCTAACGCCACTCTGGCCGCGGAGGCATCGTAGTTGATCCAGAAGGACACCCAGGACAGGATGGTGATGAGGATGGACGGCATGTAAGTCTGCAGGATGAAGTAGCCGATGTTTCTCTTCAGCTTGAAGCTCAGAGAGAGGCGTGGGTAGGCACCTGGGACACACACACACACACACATACATATTAACTAATCATTTTCTACTTACCTGGGCTTACTCGTCATGACAACAACAATGGCAGTAGTGGCTTGTGGGAATATGCATAAAACAAATCAAATGTATTTTCTGGGTTATTCATTCACAAATATAAATAATCACAGGGGAAGCCTCAAGGTGTTAATAATGAAGGAAACACACAAACAAACAAAGGTTGTTCTGCCGTAGGACATTTAATTCATAACATCCTGCCGGTCCTTAGAGGCAACAGGATTGGCGCTATTCCCTCTGACCCTGGGGTCACGACCCAGAGGTCATGACCCCAGGGTCAGGGCCCCCGCTGACCTGTAGAGAACACCACGTTCCTGGACACCAGCTTGTAGTTGACGATGGAGAACTGGGGGAGCTCGATGCGGGTCACCCCCGTCACCGCGTGGTCTCCACCCTTCCAGTAGAACTCGATGTCATCCGTGGTGTAGCCGTCTGGAGGAGAGAACCACACACACACACACGCACACACACACACACACACAGACAATCATGGACACATACACATGGACAGACAGACACGCACACACATGGACAGACACACACACAGACACACACACACACACACACACACACACAAAGACAAACACACACACAGACACACGCCCACACACACGCATCACGCCAGGAGAAGGGTGAAGCACAGTGAACAGCCCAAAGAGTTCTGTAATGGCTGCGGTACGCGGAGAGAGAGTGTTAGCACAGGAGGGGGGGACGCGCGACCTTCGCTAGGTGTCACGCAGCGCAGCGCAGCGCGAGGACATCTGAAATGTCAACGAGGGACGGAGCGATTATCACAGAGCACTGCGCCTCAACTCTGATCACCTCTGTAACAAGCTCCAACTGCTCCAAATGCTGTAACTGTCCCAACTGCTCGATGAGGAGACATTGAGCACGTTTTTCATCCCTCCATCTTCAGAGTGAGTTAAACTGACATCACTCTATCATCAGAGTGAGTTAAACTGACATCTCTCTATCTCCAGAGTGAGTTAAACTTACAGCCCTCAATCTCTAGATTGAGATTAATTTACAGCTTTCTATCTCCAGAGTGAGTTAAACGTACAGCTCTCTATCTCCAGAGTGAGTTAAACCGCCAGCTCTCTATCTCCAGAGTGAGTTAAATCTCAAGTTCTCTATCTCCAGAGTGAGTTAAACCACCAGCTCTATATGTCAAGAGTGAGTTAAACCACCAGCTCTATATGTCAAGAGTGAGTTAAACCTCAAGCTCTCTATCTCCAGAGTGAGTTAAAACTCCAGCTCTCTATCTCCAGAGTGAGTTAAACTTACAGCTCTCTATCACCAGAGTGAGTTAAACTCACAGCTCTCTATCTCCCGATTGAGTTAAACTTACAGTTCTCTATCTCCCGAGTGAGTTAAACTTACAGTTCTCTATCTCCAGAGTGAGTTAAACTTACAGCTCTCCATCTCCAGAGTGAGTTTAACTTACAGCTCTCTATCTCCAGAGTGAGTTAAACTTACAGCTCTCTATCTCCAGAGTGAGTTAAACGTACAGCTTTATCTACAGAGTGAGTTAAACTTAAAGCTCTTCATCTCCAGAGTGAGTTAAACTTACAGCTCTCTATCTCGAGATTGAGTTAAACTTACAGGTCTCTATCTCCAGTGAGTTAAACCTCAAGCTCTCTATCTCAAGAGTGAGTTAAACTTACAGCTCTATCTCCAGAGTGGGTTAAACTTACAGCTCTCTATGTCCAGAGTGAGTTAAACTTACAGCTCTCTATCTCCAGAGTGAGTTCAACTTACAGCCCTCTATCTCCAGATTGAGTTAAACTTACAGGTCTCTATCTCCAGAGTGAGTTAAACGTACAGTTATCGATCTCCAGAGTGAGTTAAACTTACAGCTCTCTATCTCCAGAGTGAGTTAAACTCACAGCTCTATCTCCAGAGTGGGTTAAACTTACAGCTCTCTATCTCCAGAGTGAGTTAAACGTACAGTTATCGATCTCCAGAGTGAGTTAAACTTACAGCTCTCTATCTCCAGAGTGAGTTAAACTCACAGCTCTATCTCCAGAGTGGGTTAAACTTACAGCTCTCTATCTCCAGAGTGAGTTAAACGTACAGCTTTATCTACAGAGTGAGTTCAACTTAAAGCTCTTCATCTCCAGAGTGAGTTAAACTTACAGCTCTCTATCTCGAGATTGAGTTAAACTTACAGGTCTCTATCTCCAGTGAGTTAAACCTCAAGCTCTCTATCTCAAGAGTGAGTTAAACTTACAGCTCTATCTCCAGAGTGGGTTAAACTTACAGCTCTCTATGTCCAGAGTGAGTTAAACTTACAGCTCTCGATCTCCAGAGTGAGTTCAACTTACAGCCCTCTATCTCCAGATTGAGTTAAACTTACAGGTCTCTATCTCCAGAGGGAGTTAAACGTACAGTTATCGATCTCCAGAGTGAGTTAAACTTACAGCTCTCTATCTGCAGAGTGAGTTAAACGTACAGCTATCGATCTCCAGAGTGAGTTAAACTTACAGCTCTCTATCTCCAGAGTGAGTTAAACTCACAGCTCTATCTCCAGAGTGGGTTAAACTTACAGCTCTCTATCTCCAGAGTGAGTTAAACTCACAGCTATATCTCCAGAGTGCATTAAACTTACAGCTTTCTATCTCCAGAGTGAGTTAAACTTACAGTTCTCTATCTCCAGAGTGAGTTAAACCTACAGCTCTCTATCTCCAGAGTGAGTTAAACTTACAGCTTTATCTCCAGGGTGAGTTAAACTTACAGCTTTCTATCTCCAGAGTGAGTTAAACTTACAGCTCTCTATCTCCAGAGTGAGTTAAACGTACAGCTCTTTATCTCCAGAGTGAGTTAAACTTACAGCTCTCTATCTCCAGATTGAGTTAAACTTACAGGTCTCTATCTCCAGTGAGTTAAACCTCAAGCTCTCTATCTCAAGAGTGAGTTAAACCTCAAGCTCTCTATCTCCAGAGTGAGTTAAACTTACAGCTCCATATCTAGAGTGAGTTAAACTTACAGCTCTCTATCTCCAGAGTGAGTAAAACTTACAGCTCTCTATCTCCAGAGTGAGTTAAACTTACAGCTTTATCTCCAGGGTGAGTTAAACTTACAGCTTTCTATCTCCAGAGTGAGTTAAACTTACAGCTCTCTATCTCCAGAGTGAGTTAAACGTACAGCTCTTTATCTCCAGAGTGAGTTAAACTTACAGCTCTCTATCTCCAGATTGAGTTAAACTTACAGGTCTCTATCTCCAGTGAGTTAAACCTCAAGCTCTCTATCTCAAGAGTGAGTTAAACCTCAAGCTCTCTATCTCCAGAGTGAGTTAAATCATCAGCTCTCTATCTCCAGAGTGAGTTAAACCTCCAGCTCTCTATCTCCAGAATGAGTTAAACCTTCAGCTCTCTATCTCCAGAGTGAGTTAAACTTACAGCTCTCTATCTCCAGAGTGAGTTAAACTTACAGGTCTCTATCTCCAGAGTGAGTTAAACTTATAGGTCTCTATCTCCAGAGTGAGTTAAACTTACAGCTCTCTATCTTCAGATTGAGTTAAACTTACAAGTCTCTATCTCCAGAGTGAGTTAAACTTACAGTTCTCGATCTCCAGAGTGAGTTCAACTTACAGCCCTCTATCTCCAGATTGAGTTAAACTTACAGGTCTCTATCTCCAGAGTGAGTTAAACTTACAGCTATCGATCTCCAGAGTGAGTTAAACTTACAGCTCTCTATCTCCAGAGTGAGTTAAACTCACAGCTCTATCTCCAGAGTGGGTTAAACTTACAGGTCTCTATGTCCAGAGTGAGTTAAACTTACAGCTCTCGATCTCCAGAGTGAGTTCAACCTCAAGCTCTCTATCTCCAGAGTGAGTTAAACCTCAAGCTCTCTATCTCCAGAGTGAGTTAAACTTACAGCTATCGATCTCCAGAGTGAGTTAAACTTACAGCTCTCTATCTCCAGAGTGAGTTAAACTCACAGCTCTATCTCCAGAGTGGGTTAAACTTACAGGTCTCTATCTCCAGAGTGAGTTAAACTTACAGCTCTCGATCTCCAGAGTGAGTTAAACTTACAGCTCTCGATCTCCAGAGTGAGTTAAACTTACAGCTCTCTATCTCCAGATTGAGTTAAACTTACAGCTCTCTATCTCCAGAGTGCAGTTCTGCTCATCTAGAGGGTACCGTCGCAGATCCATCATACATGCCGCCGTGGTTGTGATTCTGAAAATAAAAATAACACAAATCAATGAAATTAATTAAAAAACTTAACTCAACAACTCAACAACGCTAACCTGAGGTTGTACAGGGAAGTAAGGTACCTGGATTTACTTTACTTGTCCTACCTTACTCAAGTAAGGGGAGAGCCTACAGGACCATTTCACAGGAATTTTACCTGAATTCACCAAAGAATTTTCAGGACACAGGTAAGGTAAGGAAAGGTACCTGAACTCACCTGAGAACAGGGCTCAGGTGATGGTAAAATAAGGTATACAGAACTCACCATCCCTAAATGACCAGAAGTCACCTAAGAACTGACAGAACTCAGGTAAGCTAAGGTAGGATAAGGTACCAGAACTCACCTGAGACCATACAGGACGGTGCCGTCGGGGTGAAGCCGGATCATGCGGTTCTTCACCGTGACCCCGTGCACAAAGGACTTCTTGTCGTTGAGGAAGTAGGTGTCAGGGACCCAAAGCTGGTCTGCCACCCGGTTGTCCAGCGTCAGGTTGAGGGGGATCCCGGAGTAGGCCAGACGCTTGTCCCTCCAGTACTGCTGGAAGTACATGGTGAGGGTGTAGTCCTGCGGACCGGAGAACACACAGTCCACTGCTATTGAACAATGACCTTCAAGGAAGGGTGCTCATTACTGTACGGCCGATTAAACTCTAAATAATGGAACTTCATGTTCTCCTCTCAGGTCTCCGAGGAGCCGAGGTTTCACAACGTCATCGTATCGGCTGAGTTGAGGGTATCAAGGTGAACACCAGATGAATAGGGTCCCCTAGTGCTCCGGGCTGGAGCTGGGATGGATGTCCGGGTAGTCAGGGTGATATTGGGTTTAAAGGCCACCTTTTAATGTTTACTTTTTACCAGAGTGACTTACTGTTAATTCAGATAAATGATGTCATAAAATATGTATATTTCAGCTGGAAAGAAGGGCTTTTCATGAAACGGGGCTGTCTATGCAGTAGAAAGGCGCAGTTTCGCCAATTAGTTGCTGGCAAACCGAATGCTGGTAAAATGGAGGGGAATGGATGGTTGTTGGTTTGCTACCCACATTGTAACGGTACAAAGCTGGTTGGACATCGGCAAAACATTCCTTTAAGGAGCAGGCGAGAGATGGGGCTCTGGACATTGGGGGTATCAAAGCCTGTTCCTTTAAGGAGCAGGCGAGAGATGGGGCTCTGGACATTGGGGGTATCAAAGCCTGTTCCTTTAAGGAGCAGGCGAGAGATGGGGCTCTGGACATTGGGGGTATCAAAGCCCGTTCCTTTTGTCTGGGAGTCATGTCTCACGTTGTTGTTGTTCTATGGCCACTTGGTCTAGGTTCTGAGTGGACCGGGCTCTTAGTTCTTTCTTGCTGGGCACAGCAGGGCGTGATGGTCTTGATGAAATAAACCGCACACAGCAGGATGGGGTATGAAAATATAAATCCAGCTTCACACTGAATTATTGAGTGGAATGCCCCTTTTTATTGTATAGAGGAGTACCGGGTTAGAGAGAGAGAGAGAGAGAGAGAGAGAGAGAGAGAGAGAGAGAGAGAGAGAGAGAGAGAGAGAGTAGAGAGAGAGAGAGAGAGAGAGAGAGAGAGAGAGAGAGAGAGAGAGAGAGAGAGAGAGAGAGAGAGAGAGAGAGAGAGAGAGAGAGAGAGATGAAAGCATGAAAACATGCTCAAGAGAGTATTTCCTAGATATTAATAGAAGATATTGCTAGAAAATATTACGAGATACACATCAGAAAGACAGGAAGAGACAGAGGCAGAATGAGATAAAGAGCAAGAGCAAGGGAGAGAGAGAGAGAGAGTAAGAGTTAGAGAGAGAGTGAGACAGACAGAGACAGAGACAGAGAGAGAGAGAGAGAGAGAGAGAGAGAGAGAGAGAGAGAGAGAGAGAGAGAGAGAGAGAGAGAGAGAGAGAGAGAGAGAGAGAGAGAGAGAGAGAGAGTAAGAGAGAGAGTGAGACAGAGAGTGAGACAGAGACAGAGACAGAGACAGAGACAGAGAGAGAGAGAGAGAGAGAGAGAGAGAGAGAGAGAGAGAGAGAGAGAGAGAGAGAGAGTAAGAGAGAGAAAGAGAGAGAGTTAGAGAGAGAGTTAGAGAGAGAGTGAGACACAGAGACTGAAAGAAAGAGAGAGATGGAGAGAGACAGAGAGAGAGAGAGGGAGAGCGAGGGATTAGATAGGTATGAAATTAGCTCATGAATAATTCAGTTAGTCCAACAGGTGCGGACGGCAAAACGCTTTTCAGGGCTTTTAATGCAACGCTTTACTAGCGTGCTCGCTGTGCTTGTTTTGCTGACTAACGCTCTCTTAAATAAATAAGTAGGATTCAAGAAATAAACCAAAAATAAAATCTTCCAAAAGCATCGCCAAGCAAGTGCCAGTAGTGCAGCAGCATAATGAATACAGTGCAGTAACTGTAATGAGTCCAGAAAGTCCAGCAAAGTATGTGAGTAATGTTAATGACATGTTATGAAAGTGAAAGTTAAAGTGGCAGCACTCCTAGCAGTTCAGTAGGTCACTGCCTGTGGATAAAAACGATCCTTAAACCTGGTAGTACTTGCTGTACGGATGCTGCGCAACTGGCAACCAGACGGTAGGGGGAGAAGAGATGGTGCCCAGGGTGGTTGCAATCCTTTATGATGGACATGGCCTTCTTCCGACATCTGGTCCTAAAGATCTCCTCAATGCATGGAAGTGCACACCCGATGATGTTCTCTGCCGTCCTCACGACCCTCTGGATGGCTTTCTTGTCCCGTGCAGTGGTGTTGCCGTACCACACGGTGACGCCACCCGTCGGGACGCTCTCTGCGGGGCCACGGTAGAAGTCCAGGCTGATGGTGGAGTGGGTTCCCCGGTGGCTCCTGAAGTCCACGATGAGCTCCTTAGTCTTGCTGACATTCAGTGCGAGGCTGTTGTCCTCACACCATCGCATCAGCCGGACCACCTCATCTCTGTACTCTGTCTCATCGCCCTTGCTTATAAAGCAGATGACTGTGGTGTCGCCTGCAAACTTGATAATCCGATTATTGCGATTAGTGCAGTACAGTCATGTGTGTACAGCAAGTACAGCCGGGGACTGAGGCAGCAGCCTTGGGGTGCTCCGGTGTTGAGGACCAGAGTGGATGAGATGTTGTTCCCAATCTTCACCACTTGAGGCCTGCCCATCAGGAAGTCCATAATCCAGTTACAGATGGGGGCGCCCAGGCATAGGTCCCTGAAATTCAGGACCAACTTGGAGGGAACGATGGTGTTGAACGCCGATCTGTAGTCAATGAACAGCAGTCTGACGTAGGTGTCCCTCCTGTCTAGGTGCTGCAGGGGCGTGTGTAGTGCCAGAAAAATGGCGTCGTCTACAGACCTGTTTGGTCTGAATGCAAACTGGAGTGGGTCTAGGGACTCGGGATGGAAAAGTTTATATGTGACATTACAAGTTCCTCCAGGCACTTCATGGCTATGGGTGTTAAAGCCACTGGACGATAATCATTGAGGCATGTTACCTTGGTCTTTTTGGGTAACGGCACAATGGTTGTCTCTTTGAAGCACGCTGGGACGACAGACTGTTGCAGTGATGCGTTCTAGATGTCGGTGAACACAGGAGCCAGCTGGTCAGCGCAGGTCTTGAAGACGCGGGATGGAACTCCGTCTGGGCCGGCTGCCTTCCCCGCCTTCACCCTCCTGAAGATTCTGCGGACCTCGGACTCGGACTAGAACGTAGTCCTCTGGGCTGATGTTCAAGTTGTTGGTCGGCTCATGGTCCCTTTCAAAACAAGCGAAAAACTTGTTTAGCTCGTCTGGTAGGTTAGGGTCGTTGTTGGTGACTGCCCCTGAGCTCCTCTTGTAGTTGGAGTCGGAGATGGTTGTAGTTCCATATGGTTGTAGTTCCAGATGGTTGTAGTTCCATATGGTTGTAGTTCCAGATGGTTGTAGTTCCAGATGGTTGTAGTTCCAGATGGTTGTAGTTCCAGATGGTTGTATTTCCATATGGTTGTAGTTCCAGATGGTTGTAGTTTCAGATGGTTGTAGTTCCAGATGGTTGTAGTTCCAGATGATTGGTCACTCGGGACCAATATAACCTAACCCGGTATAACCTAACACAGTATAACCTAATACAGGGCCCCACAGTAACGGTTGCCAGGTTGCCATTGGCAACCATTCAGAAAAAATGTCAACCACTTCTTGGCCTTTGGGTGCCATCAGTTGTAACCAGTTTTTAACAAAGAAATAAAGACAGCAAACAGCAAAAAGTGCACCCCAAAATAGATAAATGTTAATTATTTGTTGTATTAAGAGTGATATTTAATTATTGTTGTGACCAGTCGGAACCTGATACTTAAGTTGCAGGTGCACTGGTGTGATTACGGAGCCGGAGAGCGATGCACGTTGACTTGTGTGCGCTGTGTGTTTGTTTTACAAAAAATGGCGAAGCAAATTAAGTTGTTTGACTGTGGGGTAAAAAGTTCGGCCAACCCGTCAAGATCTCAAACTAATTCAAAGTGATTCAACTGATAAAGCGCAAGATGAACCCGAACGAAAATCAAAGAGGAATTTTGTAAAGTTTTGGGAGGCAAAATATCTCGGCATTTTTTAGCTCAACGGACAATTATACTGCAAGTCATGTACAACATACAGTATACCTCCATTAGTGACGCCTCAAGTTCACTAGTTCAAGGCAGCGCATCTTTCAGAACCACAGGGCTAGACAAGCATTGGAACTCCAAGCAACATGAACGGGCTGCTCAACGACATAATAAGGTGGGGGCTGAGAGCTGGCCCATTAACGGGCCAAGGAACAACGCAATTCGCAAAATGAATGCAGCCCACCGGGAGATCCTAATCAGCCTTTTCAACACTGGATTTTATGTCCGGAAAAATTAGGAACCCTCCGTTTTTTTGTGGTTGTGTGTTTTAAAGGAAACCCCACATTTTTCAACAACCTACCTTTAAAATGTCGACAATTTTTTGCTGAATCCAAATCCGTTGGCAAAAAATGGCTAAATGTTTTAGTTTTTTGGTAAATTGGAAAAGTGTAGGAGCTATTTGACGCTTTGAAATTCGTGGGCACCGCCATTACAAAGATGTGCATTGCATTCTGGGTTGATGACATTTCACAGTTGCTCACCTAAAAGGCCTGGTTACTTTTGGTTGTTTTGAGTGAGCAATAAAGAGAATTAGCCACCTTAAATGGCTTTAGTACACATCCAACCCTTCCAATTTGAGCCGGAACACTCTGGCTCTGAAGATGAGTCTTTATCACAAGCAACTAGCGAGAGTAACAGCGAAGAGGACGAAGTAGACACGAGATTAGGTGGACGAACGGTGAGAGTGCTGTATTCCTATGCCAACCCAGAAGGAGTCCACTTGCTGTAAAGAACCTCGCTTCCTTGCTCAGATTATAAAATAATTAATTATTTAAACAACAATTAAACAACAATAATTATTAAATTGGAAAAGAGTAGGAGTTATTTGACACTTCAAAATTCAATCATTGTTGTTATTGTTGTTCTTGTTGTCAAACAGAACTCGAGAGAAAGCGAAGGTGATGACGCTTAACTAAAGCGGATCAATCGTCCAGACCATTAGCACAAAAGTGCACACACAAAATATGATATATATATATATATATATATATATATATATATATATATATATACACTGCTTGTAGCTGATTTTCTAGCTAATTTACCAAATTACCTTTAATAATCAGAGCAAGAAAGCAAGGTTCTTTACAGCAAATGGACTCCCTCTGGGTTGGCATAGGAATACTCGCACGACACCAGGTTTGTCCACCTAATCTCGTGTCTACTTGGTCCTCTTTGCGGTTACTCTCGCTAGTTGCTTGTGATAAAGAATCTCTTCAGAATTCTGAAGACTCTCTTCAGAGTCTTCAGAATCAGTGTTCCGGCTCAAATTGGAAGCAGGGTTGGATGTGTTCTAATTTACCGAAACATGTTTGAACATGCAGGGTTTCCTTTAATCCGTGTTTTGGGGGATCCTAATAAAAACGTTGTTTAAGATCTCATCTGAACAGATTTTTGTCAATCAAACAACTCGGAATTGTAGTAGTTTAAAACTTTAATTATAACAGCCAACTTATTAAAAGTGTCAGGGTTTTTTTCAGACACTGTTCCATAAATAATAATAATAATAATAATAATAATAATGCCGGCTTTTATATAGCGCTTTTATCCAAAGCGCTTTACAAGTCATGTAAAGTCCTGACATTACCCATTCATACACCAATGGCGGAGTCAGCCTCCAGTTAATGGGATAGGCCAGACTGGAAGAGAACAGGGCTCTGGTAGGGTTGGTCTGGATGGGCCCTAACTTAGCTCTTATTTCTATACAGTCAGAAAAAAAAAAGTGTGCAACAGATGACTAAGAAACTAGTGACTTGCTCAATTCATGTTTGAGGGATGTGTGAAGATGGTACTGGTACTTACTGGTATTTTGTATACCAGCAATTGAGTGTGGAGAAATTTACTGATACCATTTAAGTTTCAAATAATTGTGTTCATTACTTGTAATTGTAGTAAAGCATTTGAACATTTATTGATCATTATTAAGTTGATGTATAACTGTATAGTATCTTAATTATTAAAAATATAAGGTGACTAAAAATGGCAACCGTATTTTCAGTTTTGGCAACCAAAAGCTGATGCCTGGTTGCCGGCCTGGCAACCACTTTTAAAAGTTAGCGTTGAGCCCTGCCAACTGTAGTTGAACAGGTGTGTAGTTTAACAAATGTGTTTAAAAGGCATGTAGTCTAACTGTATTTTAACAGGTGTGTAGTTTAAATGGATGTGTTAATAAGGTGTGTAGTCTAACTGTAGTATATAACATATGTGTATTTTAACATATGTAGTCAAAGAGTAGCTATGTAGTTTAAGCCTCAGAAGGAGATTTGGGGGAAGCAGGTTGAGGTCAGCAGACGCCAACAAGATCAGCAGGATGGTCAGGAAGGCTGGCGCTGTCCTGGGGGTCCAGCTGGACTCCTTGTTGGTGGTGTCTGAGAGGAGGATGCTGCGCAAGCTGCGTAGTATCCTTGACAACAACTCTCACCCTCTCCATCAGGTGCTGACCTCATACAGAAGCACCTTCAGCAACAGACTCATTCCACCCAGGTGCACCACAGAACGCCACAGGAAGTCCTTTCTTCCTGTGGCCATCCGGGTCGTGAGAGGGACAGTGGAGACTCAGTGACCTGAGGTCAACGCACTTTATTATTATTTTTTGGTCAACGCAATGTAAATCCTTTCATTGTAATTTTGCACTGTAAATTCAATTTCACTTTTCACTTTTCACATGTCACTTTTTCAGTATTCATCTGAGTTATTTATTAGTATTTTATTACTGCCAATTTGCACTATACGTATTGTTGTATATTGTGTATACCTAAGTATTACTGTAATAACACTGTAAATTGTGCAATTCATCTGTTAATACATTTAGATTTCATTTAGATTTAATTTAGTTATATTTTGTTTATACTAGTTTAGTTTAGTTTAGTTTGTTGTTATTTAGTTTTTAGGTATTAGTATATTTTGTGTGCATTTATTCCCCCTGTTTCAACTGTTGCACCTTCATTTCCCTCGGGATAAATAAAGTCTCTTGAATCTTGAATCTTGAGATGAGCACTTGGGCTGTATGAGTACGTCCCAGAGGGAGGAGGAGCCTCATCACAGTCACCTCCCCAGACGCTCTGACGGCACGCCAGTCAAACCTCACCTCGGGTTAACACTGGGTAACTTCTACTGGGACCACTGAAGCAGCAACCCGCCTAGCGCTGAGCTGTTCCTCAGGGTACAGCAGGTAGAAGGATGTTACAGAATGACATTCATGAGGACACCTCCACAGGGAGCTGTTTGCATACAAGTGGAGGACACTATAGATCTTTGGAGTGAAAGGGAGGAGCTTGGGAATGAGTTATTTATACATGACTTGGGACTGCGGTTACTTCCATTCTTCATGCTAAATGGACTGCACTTTTACAATTGTTGGCATGTTTGTAGTGTTGGAAACTTTTTTCCCTCTTTTCATTCATGATGTGTGTGTGGTTGATGTCTGGTTGAAGCAGCCTCACCTGGCCCCAGTCAGACTGATTAGAGTCTGGTTGAAGCAGCCTCACCTGGCCCCAGTCAGACTGATTAGAGTCTGGTTGAAGCAGCCTCACCTGGCCCCAGTCAGACTGATTAGAGTCTGGTTGAAGCAGCCTCACCTGGCCCCAGTCAGACTGATTAGAGTCTGGTTGAAGCAGCCTCACCTGGCCCCAGTCAGACTGATTAGAGTCTGGTTGAAGCAGCCTCACCTGTCTCACGGCTGCACACCCGTGGGTCTTTGTTAATCAAGGCCCACAGGTTAAACCAGCCACCACCACACACGCTAAGGAGGAGCGCTAACATGCTAACTTAGCTTGCTTACCAACTGGCTCGACTCCACAATAAACCGGTTTACCCATCACCCTGTGTTCTTCTCGTCGGGAGGAGACTGCTACACTATCTTAATAGCATACTTTGACGTTCGCTTTGAAAGGGGGAACTCTGAGCCGACCAACAAATTGAACATTCACCCAGAGGACTACTTTCTACAACTGTTCGAATCCGAGGATGGAGGATGAAGGCAGGGAAGGCAGCCAGCCCAGATGGAGTTCCATCACGTCTTCAAGACCTGCACTGACCAGCTGGCTCCTGTGTTCACGGACATCTACAGCGCATAACTGCAACAGTCTGTCGTCCCAGCGTGCTTCAAAGAGACAACCATTGTTACTCAAAAAGACCAAGGTAACATGCTTCAATGATTATCGTCCATGGGCTTTAACATCCAAAGCCATGAAGCTTGTCATTTTGCATATTAACTTTTCCATCCCTGAGTCCCTAGACCCACTCCAGTTTGCATACAGACCAAACAGGACTGTAGACAATGCCATCTCCCTGGCACTACACACGGCCTTGGAGCACCTAGACAGGAGGGACACCTACGTCAGACTGCTGTTCATTGACTACCGCTTGGTGTTCAACACCATTGTTCCCTCCAGGCTGGTCCTGAAACTGAGGGACCTAGGTCTGGGCGCCCCCATCTGTAACTGGATTATGGACTTCCTGACGGACAGGCCTCAAGTGGTGAAGATTGGGAACAACAACTCATCCACTCTGGTCCTCAATACCGGAGCACCCCAAGGCTGCTGCCTCAGTCCCCGGCTGTACTCGCTATATACACACATGACTGTACTGCCACACACAGCAATAATCGGATTATCAAGTTGCAGACGACACCACAGTCATCGGCCTGATAAGCGAGGGCGACGAAACGGAGTACAGAGATGAGGTAGTCCGGCTGCAAGGACAAGCCTCTGCTGCAAGCCTCACACTGAATGTCAGCAAGACCAAGGAGCTCATTGTGGACTTCAGGAGCCACCGGGACACCCACTCCACCATCAGCCTGGACGGGACACCGGTAGAAGTCGTCAGCTGCTTCCGTTTCCTAGGGCTGCAGATTTCCCGACAACCTGGCGTGGGCCCGCAACACGGAGGTCAAGAAGGCACACCAGCGCCTCTATGCCCTTTGGTGCCTCAGGAAAAGCGGAATAGGGCAATGGTGACTAGTGAACCTTTACTGTGGCACTGTAGAGAGCTTCCTGATGAGTGGCGTCACTGTGTGGTACGGCAACACCACTGCACAGGACAAGAAAGACATCCAGAGGGTCATTCGAACAGCAGAAAAGATCATTGGGTGTGCACTTCCATGCATTTCTTCCTGTGGCCATCAGACTCTTTAATTCATCTACCTCGGGTCGTGAGAGGGACAGTGGAGACTCAGTGACCTGAGGTCAACGCACTGTTATTATTATTTTTTCTGTAAATCCTTTCACTGTAATTTTGCAAGGACTACCAGGTTCAAGCAAACATTGACAAGACTTTTAGCTTTGCAGTGGGTCACAAACACAGTTCTTATAGGGCCTTATAAGACCTTCACTGCATTGTGTAACGCCGGCTCCACTGACCGAAGCCCTTCCCTAGTGTCTCTATTCCCTCTTCATGCTGAGACCCTGAGGGGTATTGGTCTGTTGTCTGGATGACTCAACCAAGCGTCCCGATGCAAAACCTACAAGAAGTCTGCAGTAGGACCTTCTTAAAGCTTCAAGAAGTCTGCAGTAGGACCTTCTTAAACCTACAAGACGCTTCAGAAAGACCTGCTTAAGTGGTACAAATAACCCACATGGTTTCCTGCTGTGACTCACTTATGGAACACACCCAGTTTGTGGACCACTGCTTAAGATGATGCTGAAATGTGCAAATGTGTATGTCTCACAGATAGCTGTTTATTCTCAGCATCAGTCATATCTATGGAATGAATGAGTGATAGTGATATAGCTCTGCAGTCATGCTGAGTCACACTGGAAGCGTATGGACGGTAGAGCGGAGACACAGCAGATCACAACCATCTGCATTAAGTGCTTTCCCTTCATCTTAAGTGCACAGAAATCACATCAACCTCACACTTCCACACCCACACTTGTTTCAGTTGTTGTTATTATTGTTATTGGAGAATGACCGGGTGATCTTACCAGTTCTCATGCAAAAAAAACCATATATATGCATATGAATATAATCGTGGTCTCCTTGAAAACAAGCGTTTTACAGTCGGCCTACACACAACATACAGGCCAGCACCTAGTGGGACCTACTGTTGGAACACTGGTCACCGACACTGCAAAATCCCAAGGCAGCAGGGCAGAAGAGAAGTGGCGTGAGGGCAGAGGGCCGTGGCTCTGTCCAGCTCTCATTAGTGGAGCTGGACTCTGAGAGGGGAAACACCCATGGCATCTGAAGCATATTGCCAGGTGGGGGGGGTTTAAACACATGAGCTTCTGTCCAGCACCAATCAATCTCTGGAGTTCCAGTCCAGTACAACGGCACAAAGTTGTTAAAAGTTGTCAAACCGTGAAGGATACAACATTTTTTGACCCCCAAAATACATAAAACTGAGATATATGGAAGAGCAATGACAGTTCAACTAACTTTGAAGTCCCACGACATTAACAGAGATATGGAAACAGCCAGATTTACCACTAGCATGGGCAGGATTAGCATTGCTCGTATGAATATATGCTGTACACCAGTTGACTCAATTGTACTCAGGGTCAAGAGGTCAGAGATCAAAAAGGTCAAAAAAACTCTTCCACAGACCTTCAAGCAGTCCGACAATCCACCAGTATCATGGAGACCACTTGACCTCCGAGGAAACCTCTATTGGCTTTTACAAGAGAGTTCTACTTCCTATGCATGTTATGGCTATACGTGCTATACGCGTGTTATGGATATACGCGCTATACGCACTATACGCGCGTTAAGGCAGTGGTGAAGCGTCAGGGCCTTCAAGGTATTCAGAGAAGACCCTGGAACTCTCAGATGAAACAAAAAAAATCGAATTAATTGTATTAATAAAATGTAATACAATTTAATCTAATTTAATCTAATTTTAATAAAATGAATAAATGAGAATGGTATCTGTGTTGTTATCTGTTATATTACAGTGTTACGTTGATTTGTTTGTCTTTCTTGGTCCATGCACGACGCATTTGAGTGGTTTTGTGTTGCAACCAATCAGATATTTTTCTGGGTTGCTGGGAAGAATATCCTTCAACCAAAGTATTTCCGATGACTTTGGCCCTTAGACTGAATGAGAGCGTACGTTTGGATTGACAATTTTATCAACCAATCATATAGTGATTTGTAGCCAATGGGCGTATTCTTTCAGATTTCCCCACAGCTCAATAGGGAGCTAGAAGGTCTACTGGCTGGAGCGAGAGTGGATCTAGCGTAGTGCTACGTTTTTTCTACGTAGGATTTTACGTCAAAATGGCGAAGGCGAAGATGATGGGCTGTTACTTCACTACATGGACACTGCTTTACCAACTATGGTACACTTGGAAATTGGCTGCGACAATCTTATCTGCCTAAATGAGATAAGGCATAAAGTGACTGCAGTCTACAGCAGGGGTTCCCAAAGTGGGGGTCGTGGGGGTTATTATTGTTAATAATAACGTGAGTGACAAATAAAGGAATTCTGATTCCCACAGATTCACGACAGTATCATCATTGAAAAAAAGCCACACACAATGTTCGTGATCGCGATTACGTCGGATGGTGATAGTGGGGGGGTCTGTTATGTTGGGGGTCGCGGGCTGAAAAGTTGGGGAACCCCTGGTCTACAGAAGGTCCAGTTGGGATAGACACGCTTCGCCACTGCGTTAAGGCTATACACGCTATATGCGTGTTAAGGCTTTACACGCTATACGTGTGTTGTGGAACATAACGTCTGATCAACTGTACTTCCTTTTTTAATCACCAAAAACAAATTCTGACCGGAGAATGCAAATTCAATTGTCCATGACTCTGCAGAAGCGGAGTTGATGTAGCAGACCAAGATGGTTCTGGAACACGCGGGGAATCTAAATCTAAATCTGGAGGATTGAATCCTCTTTTTTGGTCACATGAATGCAGAGGTCAGCATTTAACCCATCCTAGTATTAGGAGACAAACTGGCACCTTTTTCCAAGTACCAGTTCTCACTCCGTATTTGGTCCATTTCTGGGACTTGAACCAGCGCCCCTCTGGTTCCCAAGTCCTAACAGACTGAGCTAATGCCCCCCCCCCCCCTAAGAAGGAACAGTGTGAAGCAGTACTCTCTTAGGTTAGTAAATGACTGCAGGTTCCCCTTTAACATTCACACATTCCTGCTCCAGTGACATAACTAATAACCTGACTTATGACTTATGACTTATTATCCATCCATCCATCCATCGTCTACCGCTTATCCGTGGTCAGGTCGCAGAGGTAGCAGCTTCAGCAGGGGACTCTGGCAACATCGACTAGCTCTGACTGGGGGATCCCGAGGCGTTCCCAGGCCAGCCAGGCCAGAGGAGATGTAATCCCCCCACCTGGACCTTGGTCTGCCCCGTGGTCTCCTCCCAGCTGTACCTTGGTCTGCCCCGTGGTCTCCTCCCAGCTGTACCGTGGTCTGCCCCGTGATCTCCTCCCAGCTGGACCTTGGTCTGCCCCGTGATCTCCTCCCAGCTGGACCTTGGTCTGCCCCGTGGTCTCCTCCCAGCTGTACCTTGGTCTGCCCCGTGGTCTCCTCCCAGCTGTACCTTGGTCTGCCCTGTGGTCTCTTCCCAGTTGGATGTGCTTGGAAAACCTCCCTCGGGAGGCGACCAGGAAGAATCCTTACTAGATGCCCGAACCACCTCAACTGGCTCCTTTCTACGCGAAGGAGCAGCGGCTCTACTCTACTAGCTTCTCACCCTATCCCTAAGGGAGATACCAGCCACCCTCCTACAGGAAACTCATTTTGGCCGCTTGTATTCGCGATCTCGACCTTTCGGTCATTACATTGTTCATGACCATAGGTGAGGGTAGGAACGAAGACTGATCAGTATATTGTGCGGTAAAGGGCACCCATTACTGCTCCCGATGGGATCATATGCCTTCTCCAAATCCACAAAACACACAAGCCCCTCCAGGATCCTTGCAAGAGTGAAAAGCTGGTCTGTTGTTCCACGACCAGGACGGAATCCGCATTGTTCCTCTTCAATCTGAGGTTCGACTATCGGCCGAACCCTCTTTCCAGCACCTTGGAGTAGACTTTCCCAGGGAGGCTGAGTAATGTGATACCCCTGTAATTGGTACACACCCTCTGGTCACCCTTTTAGAACAGGGGTACCACCACCCCCGTTTGCCACTCCTCAGGCTCTGTCCCAGACTTCCACGCAATGTTGAAAAGACGTGTCATCCATGACAGCCCCTCAACACCCAGAGCCTTTAGCATTTCTGGAGGGATCTCATCAACCTCATAACTTATTATCACCAAGTAAATTGGGACATTAGAGGGCTCCTCGCTCACCACCAGATGGGAGATTGATTAGCTTGACGAGCATTTTCCAAACCTACCCTCTTGTGGGAGTGTCAGCTAGATGATAGATAGATCATGAGATGTGTCACAAACCCCAGGAATTAAAAAATGCCTTGTAATTTATAAACCTTCTTCTTTGATCAAATTTTTTTTTGAGAGGATTGAGAGGATTCGCAATGCAACCAGCTACTAAAAACCAAGATGGTGATGATGGCTCACATCACAGATTCTCATGCATTATTTTTTCCAGAGAGAGACAAGGCATAAAGCATATTGTTGGGTATAAAGGAGCCATCTCTCGGTGTCTCACGTTTCAAAGTGGGAGAGCATCTCTGTTGTGAAGCCGGAGCAGCGTGATCAATGAGAGCTAATGGTGGTAGAGAGGAGACCTCAGACCATCACTTCCTGCTTCCTGGCTCCCACCAGCTGACTGGAAGTGTGGCCCGATGACTCTCCTGTTTCTCTCTGACACAGCTCTGAGCAATATTTATCTATTTGTTTGACTCCCAAGCCAAAAGGCTCCAGGTTTGAACCCCTGATGTCTGCGACCCGTGGCTCATGGGGGAGGACCTCTAAATCCTCAGCCTCACCTGAACAGCAGGAGGTCCCAAACATCTACCTGCTGGTGGCTTTGTGCTGAATAACTAGTAGTAACATAGTACTAGTAACGAGCCTCCGACAGTATACAACCACTTGAAACATTATTTATACATACATTATTTTAGATTTCAAAAACATTTTCAAGAAAGACCCTGGTTACAAAGTTAAACACACGCAAAAGGGATTGACACACATAAACAAAGAATAGTTTGACACAAAAACCAGTAAGGCAACATGTAGCCTACTGTTTAAACCCTCTAACCCTTTGATCTACAATGGAAGCCAATGAAGTCGTAACACGCATGTATGCTCTCTCGCGCTCTCTCTCTCTCGCGCTCTCTCTCGCTCACGCGATTATGATGCGGGCTCATCTCGACCGAAACAGGAAGCTGTCAAAAGTGTCTTGAATGTTATTTTCAAATTTCCGTTGCTCTAATACAAGTTGAATATACACGTGCTTGTTGAACCACATGATGAATGGAGGTGACATACAGGTTAGGGTTAGTTATACATACAGGTTAGGGTTAGTTGTGGTACTCACCATGTTGACTTCGGACACCATGTCTATGCTGGCTACGTCGATACTCATCCCCACTGCGACGGGCGCACCTGGACCCAGCGGGGAGTGGGGCGTTACTTTGGGTCCTCATCATTCATCATCATTGTTTGTTTCCACTCATCTACCGATCATACTAATATTATATAACATAACTAATATTATATAACATAATACCTCCGAAGTCCGGGCGAAGGCGAATATCGTATCCTTTCAGCAGTTTGTCCACAGTCTCTTTGACGAACGACATGTTCCCCGGCTCGTTGACGCTGGAAGACACAACAAGTCACAAGTGTGTGGCGTGTTTCCCGCAGCACGGATCACACACACACACACACACACACACACACACACACACACACACACACACACACACACACACACACACACACACACACACACACACACACACACACACACACACACACACACACACACCTCACCTCTGGGTTACACAGCACACCACGGCCAACAGGAGTGGCAAGGAGAGTCCGAACATCCCCTTGTGACGTGTGAGTGGTGAATGAACGGACGCACTACTCCTCCGGCGATAAATGAATGAATAAATGAATGAATGACTTCTTTCTTTCGGGTCGTCTGTTGATGATCGGGTGAGGCACGCACGGCTGATAAACGATGACTCGCGTAGTCTACTATTTACTGCTATTTACAATATTAATAAGCAGGGAGTCTTTTTTTTTGGAGATCACTTATATTAATATTCCCATGATGTCGGAGTCTAATTGCCACGTAGTGATTCAATCCCACGCCTCCATGCTGGCGGTAGTCGTGAAAGTGCGCCCAAATACTCAACACATTATCCCCAGAAGCGCACTTATTAGGCAAGTGAAAAATAGGTCCAGGAAACGCGAAAATAAAAAGATATATTCCAAGTCAGTGGACTCTGTCTGTCCGTCTGGGAAGTCTCAGTAGCGCCTCTGGTGGTGAGTGGTGGTTTAACACAGAGCTGCCGGTGAGTATCAAGCACCACGTGACGCACTAGATCAGAGCCCCGGCCTACCCCTACACCAGCAAGAATCTTTTTTGGGAGGGGGGAAAAACGAAATGAATATAAATAATGTATGTGCATATCATTTGGGTGAACATGGACATTAAATGGGTGTTGCAAATCCTTAGGTTTTAGTGAGAATAACATGGGGCATAGCTTTCGAGTTCTGTCATTCGTCGGGAAGATTTCCAGAACGTGTACGTTAGTATTCAGATGCACTTTGAGATCCATTTCCCAGAAGCCCCTCCTCCCTGCTGTCCTTCACAGTAGCCAACCCTTAGGGGGTCGCGTTCCCCCGTTTGGGAACCTGTACTGATGTTCTATTAGGGATGGGTGTCCGAGATGACTTCTCCCATGGGGCTTTGCTATGAGACTTATTATCATTTTAAATCCACTTAGTGTGTTATTGGACTGCGCCTCGGTGGGTCATAAAGGGATTTTCTGTTCTTTGCATGAACGAGACACTTTAATGATTTAAACTATATTTATTTAATGTCATTCTTGTGTGTGTGTCATTATCTTGCATAAGTGCTTGAGGTTTCAGTGGATGAGGTCGATTTTTCATGTTGATAACATGGTTGCATTTGTTGCATTAAATGCATTTTTCTTTTTAAATAATCCATAATCAGTATTATTATAATATAATGGTTTGCAGCAATATATCCAACACAACATTAGCATAATACTATTTCTCAGACAGGGATAAAGACACACATCTGGTCGGCAGATGTGCAAAACAGGAACAATAGGAAAATACCAATTTTACCTCAACAGAAAACATGTCCTTCATCTTGTCCGAATAATAGGGTTAGGGTATAAAGCCCGGGAGTAATCAGGTTCCTATTAAAGACTTCAGATGGGAATAGGCCCCGCCCCAAAATAAATTAACCCGCTAACTATTGACCAAGAGGTCAAATGTCTGTTGGAAAAGCTAGCTAGCAGCAGCTGGTGTTAAAACACGCCCCCACGAGTATTACGTGTATTGTTCTTATTTCTTACCTGGTGTCATAGATCGCGTAGAGCTTCTTGTTCCCATCAACTGCATTCCTGGGAGAAAAAAAAAGATTTGTATAGCCTATAATCTATATATAATATATAGTATATGGTCTATGTAGCTTGAACATAGGATTTGCATGGACTGTGAGGAGCTGAGGAGTCTCTTAGACCGCTGGTTCTCATCTCATCACAGAGAACATCGGCTCTCATGGCCGCATTGGTGTAACACGCTGTCCTCTCTTCCTCTCTTCTCTCTCTCTCTACACACACACACACACACACACACACACACACACACACACACACACACACACACACACACACACACACACACACACACACACACACACACACATACACACACAAGCGAGCGTGCGCACGCACAAACACACACAACACATACTGTACACACACAAACCACAAAGAAACACACACACACACAAAACACACACACACACACACACACACAACCAATCTATTTCTGTATATAAATACAGCACGGTCGGTAAAGCCCCTGCAAATTGCATGCGTTCGGCCCAACAGAAGTCCAACAGCCCCCTAAGGGTCCTCTCACCTCCTCCCTGGAGCCCCCTAAGGGTCCTCTCACCTCCTCCCTGGAGCCCCCTAAGCGTCCTCTCACCTCCTCCCTGGAGCCCCCTAAGCGTCCTCTCACCTCCTCCCTGGAGCCCCCTAAGCGTCCTCTCACCTCCTCCCTGGAGCCCCCTAAGCGTCCTCTCACCTCCTCCCTGGAGCCCCCTTAGCGTCCTCTCACCTCCTCCCTGGAGCCCCCTAAGCGTCCTCTCACCTCCTCCCTGGAGCCCCCTTAGCGTCCTCTCACCTCCTCCCTGGAGCCCCCTAAGCGTCCTCTCACCTCCTCCCTGGAGCCCCCTAAGCGTCCTCTCACCTCCTCCCTGGAGCCCCCTAAGCGTCCTCTCACCTCCTCCCTGGAGCCCCCTAAGCGTCCTCTCACCTCCTCCCTGGAGCCCCCTAAGCGTCCTCTCACCTCCTCCCTGGAGCCCCCTAAGCGTCCTCTCACCTCCTCCCTGGAGCCCCCTAAGCGTCCTCTCACCTCCTCCCTGGAGCCCCCTAAGCGTCCTCTCACCTCCTCCCTGGAGCCCCCTAAGCGTCCTCTCACCTCCTCCCTGGAGCCCCCTAAGCGTCCTCTCACCTCCTCCCTGGAGCCCCCTAAGCGTCCTCTCACCTCCTCCCTGGAGCCCCCTAAGCGTCCTCTCACCTCCTCCCTGGAGCCCCCTAAGCGTCCTCTCACCTCCTCCCTGGAGCCCCCTTAGCGTCCTCTCACCTCCTCCCTGGAGCCCCCTAAGCGTCCTCTCACCTCCTCCCTGGAGCCCCCTTAGCGTCCTCTCACCTCCTCCCTGGAGCCCCCTAAGCGTCCTCTCACCTCCTCCCTGGAGCCCCCTAAGCGTCCTCTCACCTCCTCCCTGGAGCCCCCTAAGGGTCCTCTCACCTCCTCCCTGGAGCCCCCTAAGCGTCCTCTCACCTCCTCCCTGGAGCCCCCTAAGCGTCCTCTCACCTCCTCCCTGGAGCCCCCTAAGCGTCCTCTCACCTCCTCCCTGGAGCCCCCTAAGCGTCCTCTCACCTCCTCCCTGGAGCCCCCTAAGCGTCCTCTCACCCCCTCCCTGGAGCCCCCTAAGCGTCCTCTCACCTCCTCCCTGGAGCCCCCTTAGCGTCCTCTCACCTCCTCCCTGGGCCGCTGACACCGTACAGGTACAGGATGCCAGCTCAGCGGAACTGTTGGGAACTCCTTTCGCTGCCATCGCTTTAAACACGCTCTGGGGCAACTCCTCCACCTCCACCACTACCCTCACCCCCCACCACCACCACCCCACCCCTCGCTGACGGAGACATCTGAAGCAAGCCACGCTTTCCTTTTTTTTCTTTTTCTTTGCCCAATCCTCCAGCATTTTTGCACCGCTCCCTCGAGGCGCAATTATGGCGTACAAACGGAGCCCCCCCCCTCTCTGCTCAGATCCAAGCTATTAAGCAGAGCCATCAAAGTACGGTTCACACCCGGCAGGACCCGGAGAGGAGAGGAGAGAGAGGAGAGAGAGGAGAGAGGAGCTGGACTGCAGGCTGTCATCCCGTGCGGGGTAAGAGTATCAGGCGGTGTGCGACCAGCTGGGTGTCAGCGGAGCGGGGGACCGGCAACCGGACCGGGACTGGCCCTACTGTGTGTGTGTGTGTGTGTGTGTGTGTGTGTGTGTGTGTGTGTGTGTGTGTGTGTGTGTGTGTGTGTGGTGTGTGTGTGTGTGTGTGTGTGTGTGTGTGTGTGTGTGTGTGTGTGTGTGTGTGTGTGTGTGTGTGTGTGTGTGTGGGTGGGGGGGGGTGGGGAGACACCGGAGAGAATGAACGCCGGGAATGAACGCCGACAAGCGAAAGGTATTGGTGTCCGTGTGGCGTGTGGCGTGTGGCGTGTGGTTGGTGGTGTTGATGTGAATTAAGACGCCGCTGGGGATGTGTGATTTGTGCTTTGATACCGAGGAGCGGGTCGTGAGCGGCTCGGTGCTGCGGCTCAGAGGAACCGGCATGGAGGCTACAGAACGGATGTTTGTACGGTTCGGGTCTGAAGTCTGAAGCCATCTCTCTTCCATTCGCTTCAGAACCGAACCGTGAATGTTCTTGGGGGCATTTAAATGCTAAAGATATGTCGTATGGGATTGATGTATAGGCTACTTTGCGGGAATCATTAGGCTAGGTGAGAACGTAAAGTTGAAGTGTTATGATATTATACAGTTATATATATATAGTAGATATTATAGTTATAGCCTTTTTTGTAATAACAGCGGGCTGTGGACACTACGCGGTGTGGTCCGGTGTTCGGGACTCTTCCAACGCTTAGACGTTTGACAACGATGGACAACTTGTTCATTGATGTATTGGACACAATTGTATTTTTCTATGCGGGAATGTGGATAGGATGCTTTGTGTTTAACGACACGTTACCTGTCCACAATTACATCAACGTTGTGTTCATTCTGCGTTTCATTATATACTATAATATTAATTATACTTACATATCACTTATATTTATGACAACAACAAAAATATATATGTTTGAACATTGGTCATGTGAAAAACTAGAAGCTCCCCCTGCCCTGTGCCCTTGACCAAGGCACCAGTCCCCGGTCCAATGGCTGGAGAGGAGATATTATCATACATGATCACTCGAAAATGTGATTAGTATGAACTCCTTCAGGTAAGATCATATATATAGACCAGTCTATGTGTAGGATGGAGACAGCAGGTTGACTGAAGGTTCTGTGTGTAGGAATGGGACATGGGATGGACCGCGGCCGGGCGGTCGGTCTCTGGCTGCTCTTCACCGCCACCTGGCGGCTGAGGTGAGCACAAGGCTAGGTTACATATATCTCTCTTATAAAAACGGTTAACCGTGTTAGTTGAAACTGTAAAAGTTCATTCATAATCAACGTTTGTCTGCTTGCTTTGTTTACATGCTGCTGTAAAAAACAACTCAAATCGCAAGTTGTTCGCAAGTTGCGACGGGAACTCCGAAGGAGGCGGAGCTTAACGACAACATTACCATATTTACACGGATCCTCGACGGCCTATTGGACGGCTACGACAACAGACTCCGCCCCGGATTGGGAGGTAAGCCTACATGTGTAGACTTACTGAATACCATCCATGTACCACACATATATAAATGTGTGTGTGTGTGTGTGTGTGTGTGTGTGTGTGTGTGTGTGTGTGTGTGTGTGTGTGTGTGTGTGTGTGTGTGTGTGTGTGTGTGTGTGTGTGTGTGTGTGTGTGTGTGTGTGTGTGTGTGTGTGTGTGTGTGTGTGTGTGTGTGTGTGTGTGTGTGTGTGTGTGTGTGTGTGTGTGTGTGTGTGTGTGTGTGTAAAGCCAGACAGGCCCTTGTGTCCATGTAGTAAACCCAGAGGGGTGGGACAGAGAGAAGAGGAAACCCCTCGACAAAGAGCTTCTGTTTGGGTGGATTGACTTCTATGTTGAAATTTCCACTAAGAGCTACTTTTAATATTTGCAGCTTTAAGTTGGTCGAACATTTGTCTTTAGTTCAATGTATCAAAAAACGCTTTGTTGCATTAACATCCAAGGGATTTGACCTAGAGATAACAGACCTGATCTGTTATCTCGACCCTTGCACAACGCACACCGTGTGTATATATATAACCTGGGATGGACAAAAAAACACCAACAAAGCAAATGTTTTGTGTCTAGTCGACATGTTCAATGTTGCTTGTCCTCGAAACGCCTCCAACTACCG
>CM051004.1:362500-377500 GCA_027704905.1 Muraenolepis orangiensis
GACAGGTCCTTAAGGAGCAGGTAGGGGTTAGACAGTAGAGAGACAGGTCATTAAGGAGTAGGTAGGGGTTAGACAGCAGAGAGACAGGTCCTTAAGGAGCAGGTAGGGGTTAGACAGTAGAGAGACAGGTCCTTAAGGAGCAGGTAGGGGTTAGACGGTACAGAGACAGGACATTAAGGAGCAGGTAGGGGTTAGACAGTAGAGAGACAAGTCATTAAGGAGCAGGTAGGGGTTAGACCGTACAGAGACAGGTCATTAAGGAGCAGGTAGGGGTTAGACAGTACAGAGACAGGTCATTAAGGAGCAGGTAGGGGTTAGACAGTACAGCGACAGGTCATTAAGGAGCAGGTAGGGGTTAGACAGTAGAGAGACAGGTCCTTAAGGAGCAGGTAGGGGTTAGACAGTACAGAGACAGGTCCTTAAGGAGCAGGTAGGGGTTAGACAGTAGAGAGACAGGTCCTTAAGGAGCAGGTAGGGGTTAGACAGTACAGAGACAGGTCCTTAAGGAGCAGGTAGGGGTTAGACAGCAGAGAGACAGGTCCTTAAGGAGCAGGTAGGGGTTAGACAGTACAGAGACAGGTCCTTAAGGAGCAGGTAGGGGTTAGACGGTACAGAGACAGGTCATTAAGGAGCAGGTAGGGGTTAGACAGTACAGAGACAGGTCATTAAGGAGCAGGTAGGGGTTAGACAGTACAGAGACAGGTCATTAAGGAGCAGGTAGGGGTTAGACAGTACAGCGACAGGACATTAAGGAGCAGGTAGGGGTTAGACAGTAGAGAGACAGGTCCTTAAGGAGCAGGTAGGGGTTAGACAGCAGAGAGACAGGTCCTTAAGGAGCAGGTAGGGGTTAGACGGTACAGAGACAGGTCATTAAGGAGCAGGTAGGGGTTAGACAGTAGAGAGACAGGTCCTTAAGGAGCAGGTAGGGGTTAGACAGGTCATTAAGGAGCAGGTAGGGGTTAGACAGTACAGAGACAGGTCCTTAAGGAGCAGGTAGGGGTTAGACAGGTCATTAAGGAGCAGGTAGGGGTTAGACAGTAGAGAGACAGGTCCTTAAGGAGCAGGTAGGGGTTAGACAGTACAGAGACAGGTCCTTAAGGAGCAGGTAGGGGTTAGACAGTACAGAGACAGGTCCTTAAGGAGCAGGTAGGGGTTAGACAGTACAGAGACAGGTCATTAAGGAGCAGGTAGGGGTTAGACAGTACAGAGACAGGTCATTAAGGAGCAGGTAGGGGTTAGACAGTACAGAGACGGTCATTAAGGAGCAGGTAGGGGTTAGACAGTACAGAGACAGGTCATTAAGGAGCAGGTAGGGGTTAGACAGTACAGAGACAGGTCATTAAGGAGCAGGTAGGGGTTAGACAGTACAGAGACAGGTCATTAAGGAGCAGGTAGGGGTTAGACAGTACAGCGACAGGTCATTAAGGAGCAGGTAGGGGTTAGACAGTACAGAGACAGGTCCTTAAGGAGCAGGTAGGGGTTAGACAGTACAGAGACAGGTCCTTAAGGAGCAGGTAGGGGTTAGACAGTACAGAGACAGGTCCTTAAGGAGCAGGTAGGGGTTAGACGGTACAGAGACAGGTCATTAAGGAGCAGGTAGGGGTTAGACAGTACAGAGACAGGTCATTAAGGAGCAGGTAGGGGTTAGACAGTACAGAGACAGGTCATTAAGGAGCAGGTAGGGGTTAGACAGTACAGCGACAGGTCATTAAGGAGCAGGTAGGGGTTAGACAGTACAGAGACAGGTCCTTAAGGAGCAGGTAGGGGTTAGACAGTACAGAGACAGGTCCTTAAGGAGCAGGTAGGGGTTAGACAGTACAGAGACAGGTCCTTAAGGAGCAGGTAGGGGTTAGACGGTACAGAGACAGGTCATTAAGGAGCAGGTAGGGGTTAGACAGTACAGAGACAGGTCCTTAAGGAGCAGGTAGGGGTTAGACAGGTCATTAAGGAGCAGGTAGGGGTTAGACAGTACAGAGACAGGTCCTTACGGAGCAGGTAGGGGTTAGACAGGTCATTAAGGAGCAGGTAGGGGTTAGACAGTACAGAGACAGGTCCTTAAGGAGCAGGTAGGGGTTAGACAGTACAGAGACAGGTCATTAAGGAGCAGGTAGGGGTTAGACAGTACAGAGACAGGTCATTAAGGAGCAGGTAGGGGTTAGACAGTACAGAGACAGGTCATTAAGGAGCAGGTAGGGGTTAGACAGTACAGAGACAGGTCATTAAGGAGCAGGTAGGGGTTAGACAGTACAGAGACAGGTCATTAAGGAGCAGGTAGGCGTTAGACAGTACAGAGACAGGTCATTAAGGAGCAGTAGGGGTTAGAAGGTTTAGAGACAGGTCATTGAGGAGCAGGTAGGGGTTAGACAGTACAGAGACAGGTCATTAAGGAGCAGATAGGGGTTAGAAGGTTCAGAGACAGTTCGTTAAGGAGCAGGTAGGGGTTGGATAGAACAGAGACAGGTTGTTAAGGAGCAGGTAGGGGTTAGACAGTACATAGACAGATAATTGAGGAGCAGGTAGGGGTTAGACAGTACAGAGACAGGTCATTAAGGAGCAGGTAGGGGTTAGACAGTACAGAGACAGGTCATTAAGGAGCAGGTAGGGGTTAGACAGTACAGAGACAGGTCATTAAGGAGCAGGTTGGGGTTAGAGAGTACAGAGACGGGTCATTAAGGGCAAGTAGGGGTTACACAGTACAGAGACAGGTCATTAAGGAGCAGGTAGGGGTTAGACAGTACAGAGACAGGTCATTAAGGAGCAGGTAGGGGTTAGACATTACAGAGACAGGTCATTAAGGAGCAGGTAGGGGTTAGACGGTACAGAGACCGGTCATTAAGGAGCAGGTAGGGGTTAGACAGTACAGAGACAGGTCATTAAGTAGCACGTAGGGGTTAGACAGTACAGAGACAGGTCATTAGGGAGCAGGTAGGGGTTAGACAGTACAGAGACAGGTCATTAAGGAGCAGGTAGGGGTTAGACAGTACAGAGACAGGTCATTAAGGAGCCGGTAGGGGTTAGTCAGTACAGAGACAGGTCATTAAGGAGCAGGTAGGGGTTAGACAGTACAGAGACAGGTCATTAAGGAGCAGGTAGTGGTTAGACAGTATAGAGACATATCATTAAGGAGCAGGTAGGGGTTAGACAGTACAGAGACAGGTCATTAAGGAGCAGGTAGGGGTTAGACAGTACAGAGACAGGTCATTAAGGAGCAGGTAGGGGTTAGATAATACAGACAGGTCATTAAGGAGCAGGTAGGGGTTAGACAGTACAGAGACAGGTCATTCAGGAGCAGGTAGGGGTTAGATAGTACAGAGACAGGTCATTAAGGAGCAGGTAGGGGTTAGACAGTACAGAGACAGGTCATTAAGGAGCAGGAAGGGGTTAGACAGTACAGACAGGTCATTAAGGAGCAGGTAGGGGTTAGACAGTACAGAGACAGGTCATTCAGGAGCAGGTAGGGGTTAGATAGTACAGAGACAGGTCATTCAGGAGCAGGTAGGGGTTAGATAGAACAGAGACAGGTCATTAAGGAGCAGGTAGGGGTTAGACAGTACAGAGACAGGTCATTCAGGAGTAGGTAGGGGTTAGACAGTACAGAGACAGGTCATTAAGGAGCAGGTAGGGGTTAGACAGTACATAGACAGGTCATTAAGGAGCAGGTAGGGGTTAGACAGTACAGAGACAGGTCATTGAGGTGCAGGAAGGGGTTAGACAGTACAGACAGGTCATTAAGGACCAGGTAGGGGTTAGACAGTACAGAGCCAGGTCGTTAAGGAGCAGGTAGGGGTTAGACAGTACAGAGCCAGGTCGTTAAGGAGCAGGTAGGGGTTAGATAGTACAGAGACAGTTTGTTAAGGAGCAGGTAGGGGTTAGACAGTACAGAGCCAGGTCGTTAAGGAGCAGATAGGGGTTAGATAGTACAGAGACAGTTTGTTAAGGAGCAGGTAGGGGTTAGACAGTACTTAGACAGGTTATTGAGGAGCAGGTAGGGGTTAGACAGTACAGAGACAGGTCATTGAGGAGCAGGTAGGGGTTAGACAGTACAGAGACAGGTCATTAAGGAGCCGGAAGGGGTTAGTCAGTACAGAGACAGGTCATTAAGGAGCAGGTAGGGGTTAGACAGTAGAGAGACAGGTCCTTAAGGAGCAGGTAGGGGTTAGACAGTACAGAGACGGGTCATTAAGGAGCAGGTAGGGGTTAGACAGTACAGAGACAGGTCATTAAGGAGCAGGTAGGGGTTAGACAGTACAGAGACGGGTCATTAAGGAGCAGGTAGGGGTTAGACAGTACAGAGACAGGTCATTAAGGAGCAGGTAGGGGTTAGACAGTACAGAGACAGGTCATTAAGGAGCAGGTAGGGGTTAGACAGTACAGACACAGGTCATTAAGGAGCAGGTAGGGGTTAGACAGTACAGAGACAGGACATTAAGGAGCAGGTAGGGGTTAGACAGTAGAGAGACAGGTCCTTAAGGAGCAGGTAGGGGTTAGACAGTACAGAGACAGGTCCTTAAGGAGCAGGTAGGGGTTAGACAGTAGAGAGACAGGTCCTTAAGGAGCAGGTAGGGGTTAGACGGTACAGAGACAGGTCATTAAGGAGCAGGTAGGGGTTAGACAGTACAGAGACAGGTCCTTAAGGAGCAGGTAGGGGTTAGACAGGTCATTAAGGAGCAGGTAGGGGTTAGACAGTAGAGAGACAGGTCCTTACGGAGCAGGTAGGGGTTAGACAGGTCATTAAGGAGCAGGTAGGGGTTAGACAGTACAGAGACAGGTCCTTAAGGAGCAGGTAGGGGTTAGACAGTAGAGAGACAGGTCATTAAGGAGCAGGTAGGGGTTAGACAGTACAGAGACAGGTTATTAAGGAGCAGGTAGGGGTTAGACAGTACAGAGACAAGTTATTAAGGAGCAGGTAGGGGTTAGACAGTACAGAGACAGGTCATTAAGGAGCAGGTAGGGGTTAGACGGTACAGAGACGGGTCATTAAGGAACAGGTAGGGGTTAGACAGTACAGAGACAGGTCATTAAGGAGCAGGTAGGCGTTAGACAGTACAGAGACAGGTCATTAAGGAGCAGATAGGGGTTAGAAGGTTTAGAGACAGGTCATTGAGGAGCAGGTAGGGGTTAGACAGTATAGAGACAGTTCGTTAAGGAGCAGGTAGGGGTTGGATAGAACAGAGACAGGTTGTTAAGGAGCAGGTAGGGGTTAGACAGTACAGAGACAGGTCATTAAGGAGCAGGTAGGGGTTAGACAGTACAGAGACAGGTCATTAAGGAGCAGGTAGGGGTTAGACAGTACAGAGACAGGTCATTAAGGAGCAGGTAGGGGTTAGACAGTACAGAGACAGGTCATTAAGGAGCAGGTAGGGGTTAGACAGTACAGAGACAGGTCATTAAGGAGCAGGTAGGGGTTAGACAGTACAGAGACAGGTCATTAAGGAGCAGGTAGGGGTTGGATAGAACAGAGACAGGTCATTAAGGAGCAGGTAGGGGTTAGACAGTACAGAGACAGGTCATTAAGGAGCAGGTAGGGGTTAGACAGTACATAGACAGATCATTGAGGAGCAGGTAGGGGTTAGACAGTACAGAGACAGGTCATTAAGGAGCAGGTAGGGGTTAGACAGTACAGAGACAGGTCATTAAGGAGCAGGTAGGGGTTAGACAGTACAGAGACAGGTCATTAAGGAGCAGGTTGGGGTTAGAGAGTACAGAGATGGGTCATTAAGGGAAAGTAGGGGTTACACAGTACAGAGACAGGTCATTAAGGAGCAGGTAGGGGTTAGACAGTAAAGAGACAGGTCATTAAGGAGCAGGTAGGGGTTAGACAGTACAGAGACAGGTCATTAAGGAGTAGGTAGGGGTTAGACAGTACAGAGACAGGTCATTAAGGAGCAGGTAGGGGTTAGACAGTACAGAGACAGGTCATTAGGGAGCAGGTAGGGGTTAGACAGTACAGAGACAGGTCATTAAGGAGTAGGTAGGGGTTAGACAGTACAGAGACCGGTCATTAAGGGCAGGTAGGGGTTAGACAGTACAGAGACAGGTCATTAAGTAGCACGTAGGGGTTAGACAGTACAGAGACAGGTCATTAGGGAGCAGGTAGGGGTTAGACAGTACAGAGACAGGTCATTAAGGAGCAGGTAGGGGTTAGACAGTACAGAGACAGGTCATTAAGGAGCCGGTAGGGGTTAGTCAGTACAGAGACAGGTCATTAAGGAGCAGGTAGGGGTTAGACAGTACAGAGACAGGTCATTAAGGAGCAGGGAGTGGTTAGACAGTATAGAGACATATCATTAAGAAGCAGGTAGGGGTTAGACAGTACAGAGACAGGTCATTAAGGAGCAGGTAGGGGTTAGACAGTACAGAGACAGGTCATTAAGGAGCAGGAAGGGGTAAGATAATACAGACAGGTCATTAAGGAGCAGGTAGGGGTTAGACAGTACAGAGACAGGTCATTCAGGAGCAGGTAGGGGTTAGATAGAACAGAGACAGGTCATTAAGGAGCAGGTAGGGGTTAGACAGTACAGAGACAGGTCATTAAGGAGCAGGTAGGGGTTAGACAGTACAGAGACAGGTCATTAAGGAGCAGGTAGGGGTTAGACAGTACAGAGACAGGTCATTAAGGAGCCGGTAGGGGTTAGTCAGTACAGAGACAGGTCATTAAGGAGCAGGTAGGGGTTAGACAGTACAGAGACAGGTCATTAAGGAGCAGGTAGGGGTTAGACAGTACAGAGACAGGTCATTAAGGAGCAGGTAGGGGTTAGATAATACAGACAGGTCATTAAGGAGCAGGTAGGGGTTAGACAGTACAGAGACAGGTCATTCAGGAGCAGGTAGGGGTTAGATAGTACAGAGACAGGTCATTAAGGAGCAGGTAGGGGTTAGACAGTACATAGACAGGTCATTAAGGAGCAGGTAGGGGTTAGACAGTACAGAGACAGGTCATTAAGGTGCAGGTAGGGGTTAGACAGTACAGACAGGTCATTAAGGACCAGGTAGGGGTTAGACAGTACAGAGCCAGGTCGTTAAGGAGCAGGTAGGGGTTAGACAGTACAGAGACAGGTCGTTAAGGAGCAGGTAGGGGTTAGATAGTACAGAGACAGTTTGTTAAGGAGCAGGTAAGGGTTAGACAGTACAGAGCCAGGTCGTTAAGGAGCAGGTAGGGGTTAGATAGTACAGAGACAGTTTGTTAAGGAGCAGGTAGGGGTTAGACAGTACTTAGACAGGTTATTGAGGAGCAGGTAGGGGTTAGACAGACAGAGACAGGTCATTGAGGAGCAGGTAGGGGTTAGACAGTACAGAGACAGGTCATTAAGGAGCCGGTAGGGGTTAGTCAGTACAGAGACAGGTCATTAAGGAGCAGGTAGGGGTTAGACAGTACAGAGACAGGTCATTAAGGAGCAGGGAGTTGTTAGACAGTATAGAGACAGATCATTAAGAAGCAGGTATGGGTTAGACAGTACAGAGACAGGACATTAAGGAGCAGGTAGGGGTTAGATAGTACAGAGACAGGTCATTAAGGAGCAGGAAGGGGTAAGATAATACAGACAGGTCATTAAGGATTAGGTAGGGGTTAGACAGTACAGAGCCAGGTCATTCAGGAGCAGGTAGGGGTTACATAGAACAGAGACAGGTTGTTAAGGAGCAGGTAGGGGTTAGACGGTACATATACAGGTCATTAAGGAGCAGGTAGGGGTTAGACAGTACAGAGACAGGTCATTAAGGAGCAGGTAGGGGTTAGACAGTACATAGACAGGTCATTAAGGAGCAGGTAGGGGTTAGACAGTACAGAGCCAGGTCGTTAAGGAGCAGATAGGGGTTAGACAGTACAGAGCCAGGTCGTTAAGGAGCAGGTAGGGGTTAAATAGTACAGAGACAGTTTGGTAAGGAGCAGGTAGGGGTTAGACAGTACATAGACAGGTTATTGAGGAGCAGGTAGGGGTTAGACAGTACAGAGACAGTTCGTTAAGGAGCAGGTAGGGGTTAGACAGACAGAGACAGGTCATTAAGTAGCACGTAGGGGTTAGACAGTACAGAGACAGGTCATTAAGGAGCAGGTAGGGGTTAGACAGTACAGAGACAGGTCATTAAGGAGCAGGTAGGGGTTAGACAGTACAGAGACAGGTCATTAAGGAGCAGGTAGGGGTTAGACAGTACAGAGACAGGTCATTAAGGAGCCGGGAGGGGTTAGTCAGTACAGAGACAGGTCATTAAGGAGCAGGTAGGGGTTAGACAGTACAGAGACAGGTCATTAAGGAGCAGGTAGTGGTTAGACAGTATAGAGACATATCATTAAGAAGCAGGTAGGGGTTAGACAGTACAGAGACAGGTCATTAAGGAGCAGGTAGGGGTTAGATAGTACAGAGACAGGTCATTAAGGAGCAGGTAGGGGTTAGACAGTACAGAGACAGGTCATTAAGGAGCAGGTAGGGGTTAGACAGTACAGACAGGTCATTAAGGAGCAGGTAGGGGTTAGACAGTACAGAGACAGGTCATTCAGGAGCAGGTAGGGGTTAGATAGTACAGAGACAGGTCATTAAGGAGCAGGTAGGGGTTAGACAGTACATAGACAGGTCATTAAGGAGCAGGTAGGGGTTAGACAGTACAGAGACAGGTCATTAAGGTGCAGGAAGGGGTTAGACAGTACAGACAGGTCATTAAAGACCAGGTAGGGGTTAGACAGTACAGAGCCAGGTCGTTAAGGAGCAGGTAGGGGTTAGACAGTACAGAGCCAGGTCGTTAAGGAGCAGGTAGGGGTTAGATAGTACAGAGACAGTTTGTTAAGGAGCAGGTAGCGGTTAGACAGTACTTAGACAGGTTATTGAGGAGCAGGTAGGGGTTAGACAGTACAGAGACAGGTCATTAAGGAGCCGGTAGGGGTTAGTCAGTACAGAGACAGGTCATTAAGGAGCAGGTAGGGGTTTTACAGTATAGAGACAGGTCATTAAGGAGCAGGTATGGGTTAGACAGTACAGAGACAGGACATTAAGGAGCAGGTAGGGGTTAGATAGTACAGAGACAGGTCATTAAGGAGCAGGTAGGGGTTAGACAGTACAGAGACAGGTCATTAAGGAGCAGGAAGGGGTAAGATAATACAGACAGGTCATTAAGGATTAGGTAGGGGTTAGACAGTACAGGGCCAGGTCATTCAGGAGCAGGTAGGGGTTACATAGAACAGAGACAGGTTGTTAAGGAGCAGGTAGGGGTTAGACAGTACATAGACAGGTCATTAAGGAGCAGGTAGGGGTTAGACAGTACATATACAGGTCATTAAGGAGCAGGTAGGGGTTAGACAGTACAGAGACAGGTCATTAAGGAGCAGGTAGGGGTTAGACAGTACAGAGACAGGTCATTAAGGAGCAGGTAGGGGTTAGACGGTACATATACAGGTCATTAAGGAGCTAGGTAGGGGTTAGACAGTACAGAGACAGGTCATTAAGGAGCAGGTAGGGGTTAGACAGTACATAGACAGGTCATTAAGGAGCAGGTAGGGGTTAGACAGTACATATACAGGTCATTAAGGAGCAGGTAGGGGTTAGACAGTACAGAGACAGGTCATTAAGGAGCAGGTAGGGGTTAGACAGTACATAGACAGGTCATTAAGGAGCAGGTTGGGGTTAGACAGTACAGAGCCAGGTCGTTAAGGAGCAGGTAGGGGTTAGATAGTACAGAGACAGTTTGGTAAGGAGCAGGTAGGGGTTAGATAGAACAGAGACAGGTTGTTAAGGAGCAGGTAGGGGTTAGACAGACAGAGACAGGTCATTAAGGAGCAGGTAGGGGTTAGACAGTACAGAGACAGGTCATTAAGGAGCAGGTAGGGGTTAGACAGTACATAGACAGGTTTTTGAGGAGCAGGTAGGGGTTAGACAGACAGAGACAGGTCATTAAGGAGCAGGTAGGGGTTAGACAGTACAGAGACAGGTCATTAAGGAGCAGGTAGGGGTTAGACAGTACAGAGACAGGTCATTTAGGAGCAGGTAGGGGTTAGACAGTACAGAGACAGGTCTGTAAGGAGCAGGTAGGGTTAGACAGTACAGAGACAGGTCATTAAGGAGCAGGTAGGGGTTAGTTGGTACAGAGACAGGTCATTAAGGAGCAGGTAGGGGTTAGACAGTACAGAGACAGGTCATTAAGGAGCAGGTAGGGGTTAGACAGTACATAGACAGGTTTTTGAGGAGCAGGTAGGGGTTAGACAGACAGAGACAGGTCATTAAGGAGCAGGTAGGGGTTAGACAGTACAGAGACAGGTCATTAAGGAGCAGGTAGGGGTTAGACAGTACAGAGACAGGTCATTAAGGAGCAGGGAGTGGTTAGACAGTATAGAGACAGATCATTAAGGAGCAGGTAGGGGTTAGACAGTACAGAGAGAGGTCATTAAGGAGCAGGTAGGGGTTAGATAGTACAGGGACAGGTCATTAAGGAGCAGGTAGGGGTTAGACAGTACAGAGACAGGTCATTAAGGAGCAGGAAGGGGTAAGATAATACAGACAGGTCATTAAGGAGCAGGTAGGGGTTAGACAGTACAGAGACAGGTCATTAAGGAGCAGGTAGGGGTTAGACAGTACAGAGACAGGTCATTAAGGAGCAGGTAGGGGTTAGACAGTACAGAGACAGGTCATTAAGGAGCAGGTAGGGGTTAGACAGTACAGAGACGGGTCATTAAGGAGCAGGTAGGGGTTAGACAGTACAGAGACAGGTCATTAAGGAGTAGGTAGGGGTTAGACAGTACAGAGACGGGTCATTAAGGAGCAGGTAGGGGTTAGACAGTACAGAGACGGGTCATTAAGGAGCAGGTATGGGTTAGACAGTACATATACAGGTCATTAAGGAGCAGGTAGGGGTCACCAACGGATAATGATTAGATCTATTCAGTGGTGTGGTGGTTTAGGTTGTAATGTTGGTCTGTCTGGTGTACAGAATCTAAGATGCGTTTATGTTCAGTGGGAATGGAGCCCCTAACCCTGGCAGTGTGGATGCCTGGCTCTACCAATTGGAATTGAACCCCTAACCCTGGCAGTGTGGATGCTTTGCTCCACCAGTAGGAGAGGACCAGTACATTATTAAATTAGTTTACAGATAGAATATTTGTTCTTTCACTCACTATTTTCTCATATTTACATTCACACACACACACACACACACACACACACACACACACACACACAACACACACACACACACACACACACACACACACACACACACACACACACACACACACACACACACACACACACACACACACACACACACACACATACACAGAACCCATTTTTTACTTGACAGAATACCCTGGGTAATTCCCCTAATGTCCTGTAGAGTGCAGTGTTTACTAGAGTGCATTGTATTACAAGACATGGCATCTGACGTTTTTCAAATTCGTTATGTATAACAAAACATTTTAAAGCAACATATATTCATCGTGGATGCCATGTAGCCTAAATAAAGGGAGATTTACACAAAACTACAAATCAAATATCCATTAACAGCAACATCAACTAAATCTAGATATGTTTTCTGAATATATGCATACTTCACTTTGACCGCTAGGAGGCAGCGCAGACCCGTTTATAATTCAGATTCAGATTCAGATTCAGATTACTTTATTTATCCCGAGGGAAATTAAGGTGCAACAGTTGACACAGGGGGAATAAATGCACACACAAATATACTAATACCTAAAGCTAAAAACTAAATAACAACTAACTAAACAAAACTAGTATAAGCAAAATATAACTAAATGAAATCAAAATGTATTTATAGAGAATCACATTGGTTATACCACCAATCATTTGGATGTGGATTTTGTGTGCAGTATTGTCACTATACAATACCGTTGCGGTTGCCTTCGATCAAAACGTGTAAGGTCCATCACGACTTTTATTTTAATACTTTTAAACTTGCATTTTTTGCTTTTCCAGATTGACTATATCGGCCGAGTGTCCGATGCAACTGGAAGATTTTCCAATGGACGCCCACGTCTGTCCGCTTAAGTTCGGAAGCTGTAAGTGAACATGTATTTTAGCAGCGGAACACATAATTGACCAATTCAAACTTCAAGTTCCCCACAGTTTCAATCCATACAATTCAATTTATAATCGCTACTGTGAAATGACTATTCACTGTTTCTATGGAGACCATCGGCATTCACCATGGAAACGGGTTTAATTCTCATCTCATCAATGGGACCTAGTTGGTACTTTTGTCACTTTTCTAAATGACTGTTATTATGACACAAAGAAACCATCACATGTACTCTGGTCACCAGTGGTGAAGTCTCTCTCTCTCACTCTCTCTCTCTCTCTCTCTCTCTCTCTCTCTCTCTCCTCTCTCTCTCTCTCTCTCTCTCTCTCTCTCTCTCTCTCTCCCCCTCTCCCTCTCCCTCTCTCTCCCTCTCCCTCTCCCACCCTCTCTCTCTCTCTCCCACCCTCCCTCTCTCTCTCTCTCTCTCTCTCTCTCTCTCTCTCTCTCTCTCTCTCTCTCTCTCTCTCTCTCTCTCTCTCTCTCTCTCTCTCTCTCTCTCTCCCTCTCCCTCTCTCTCCCTCTCCCTCTCCCACCCTCTCACTCTCTCTCTCCCACCCTCCCTCTCTCTCTCTCTCTCTCTCTCTCTCTCTCTCTCTCTCTCTCTCTCTCTCTCCTCTCTCTCTCTCTCTCTCTCTCTCTCTCTCTCTCTCTCTCTCTCTCTCGCTCTCTCTCGCTCTCTCTCCCTCTCCCTCTCCCACCCTCTCTCTCCCACCCACCCTCTCTCTCTCTCCCACCCACCCTCTCTCTCTCTCTCTCTCTCTCTCTCTCTCTCTCTCTCTCTCTCTCTCTCTCTCTCTCTCTCTTAACATAACAGACATTTGCGTGAACTGTTATTTAACAGAAGGAATCTCCTCCATCTACGTCACAGTTAATCGGTGCCGTGAGTCTTGTCTTCCGTTCTGCTGTCAAGTCAGTAAACCAGACGACCTCAGAGACATCCTCCAGATATCCCCGGGGGACTTCCTGTGTCTTATAAGCTTAGTGGCGGCCCAGGTCTCCCTGGTCACCTGACTTCCTGGTCACCTGACTCTAGCTTCTCTCTGAGCTTGGACCCCCAGAAGCATGTCCTCGCTGGCCGGGTGACGAGAGACTGTTGGCCATGACACATATCGAACACTAGAGGGCCCTCAGTAGAGCGCATTCCACCACCACACCAGAATCCACCTGGATCCACATTCAGATCCGGAGCTGTTCCTTGGCCCATAACTAATCTAACCACCAAGTTGTGTACAATTCCGTACAAAACTTTTTGAGTTATCTTGCAAACAGACAAACGGGAGCCAAAACATAACCTCCATCTTTGATGGCGGAGGTAATTATTTTTAAAGTTAGAGGGTGAGTTAAGGTTTAGATCAAGGAAAGGATGGTTTGAGAGATAGTTTTACTTTTGTGCTTTTGGCGGTTGGCAGTTGACAGGATTTGAACTTCAAGCACAATCCCAATGCTATGCTACTACACCATGCTTCGACTTGCTTCCTAGTTTGTGGACTGCTTATCAGATGCAATACTTCATTAGTTCATAGTTCATTTAGTGTATTTGTAAGTTTACATTCATTGTAGAGTTCTACAAAGCTAGTGTTGTGGTCTGGTTTCTTCCTGCGTTATTCTGTGCTCCTGGTAGCCTACTGTGTTAGCCTTGATGCTGTTAACCTCGATGTCACCATGCCAATGAGCCGACGCTACCGCTAGCTACGAGCTAGCCAGCGGCTTTTTACGAACCTCATCCTCTTTATTAAACTACATTTTAGGCTTAATGTTGCAAATTCATTTTGTTGTATAATTGAATCGTGATACTAGTTCATTCATAAAATTAGGCTTTATTTGTTTTTCTCTATAGTAATTTAGAAGCCAATTGGCTTTGAAACAATACAGTATGAGTCAGAGTTTGGATAGGAACAATTTCATTATTTAAGTACAGACGGTAGCAACAGCTTAAGTGACAAACTAAATGTGTATTGGGGAATTGTAAAGCCGGTTGAATGCGCCCTTTAAGCATCGACATACAGCGATGGAACGTGCAATTAGGCTAATCAGCGTTAAAGTTAAATGTTAATATTTAATTCCAAAAACATACATATACAAATTACAAACAAATTTATTGAGAACAAACTGGAAAATAGAACTAAACTATCGAGACAGATACGAAAAGTGACACTGTGAAATATGGTTGTCTTGTCGACCGTGTTTAGGCTAAGTTGCTGTAAGTTGCCGCGCTACAGCCGCTTGGTTGGGAAAGCCATTAACCCCTTGCTAATCCTGTGAGCTAGCGGACAGTACTCTCCCCCGGCTAAAGGACCCAGACTGCCCTGCGATGCTGTGTTAATCACCTATATATAACCTCTCTCTATCTCTCTCTCTCTCTCATCATTAAGTCTGCCATAGAACCAGAGAAAATGGATTAACAGAATGACTCACAAACATTCACACAATGCTGAGATGTATTCCAGTAGATACATCCTTGTTTGTATTACTTTTGCCATCTCCATTTTGCTCACTACTGCAATTATTCTTGCTAGACAACTCCAAGTCAAGAGAGTTAAAGTCATGCCATGTCTTTGCTCCCACACTGACTCCCACACTGCTACGTGGATGCCTCAAAAACCTGGTGAGGATCTCTCAACCTGGAATAATCTCTGTAACATATCATTATAGATATTGTTTTGAATAGTATAATCATAATTCATTATAATAAGGTACTCTGTGGGCAAACTCCCCCTAGGTACCACAAATAAAGTTTATTAAAACCTTATCAATTAGTTGGTTCTGTGAATGACTTAATTTGTTTCTATACATCTGCTCCTGTCACAGATCCGGTATCCGGTATGGGGAGACCATGCACGGTGTTGAGTCATTTCTTCTTTAACCACCTGGAGACCTGTTTCACTTTCTAAATGTATCATATAGAAGGCCTGGTTTTGGAGTTCTGAAGTGGAATTAAAAAATGTAATTCTGAAGTGGAATTAGGAAGACAATGCATAGCGT
>CM051004.1:382500-385000 GCA_027704905.1 Muraenolepis orangiensis
CGGGGGGAGGGGGCAGTAATAAAGCTGTCAAAACTCAAATGTCCAGATCTAAGTTTAGTATGAGCATTATTACCGGACATTTTGACCGGCAAGTTTTTAAATGACCGGTTTTTTATAATTTTTACCCGCTAAAAACCGGTAAATACTGGCTAACGGAAACCCTGGTGTGTTTGTGTGTACGTGTTTGAGTGTGTGGGCGTATGTGTGTGGGTGTATTTATGTGACGTGTGTGTGTGTGCTTGGCTTGTGTGTGTGTGTGTGTGTGTGTTAAAGATTCAAGAAATGTATTTTCTATTTGCAACAAGTACAATGGAGTGCTTACTTTCCATTCCCTCCCGCAGTATGACATTCTAGAACAATAGTATACAAAATAAAAATATAAAGAAATCAACATAAAAAGTACAATACAGTGATTGATGGATTATATGCATATTGTATGTTGTATATGTGTTATATTGTGCAAAAAGCATTTAAAGCATTTTAAAGTGCCAGTAGTGTGTGTGTGTACATGTCTGTATTGATGTTTGTGTTTATGCTCTGTAGTATATTGATAGATACTATGAGTATGTTTAGTGTCAACAATTTTAGATTAGGTAATCATGGTCTAAACTATGTCACGTATGTCATTAGCGCATATGATTGTTTCATTATTATTCTAGAATCTGTAAAGTCATTCTCACGTTGGGTGATTTACAACGTCTAAGGTTGGGGGAGGGCTTCCCCTCCCCCAAACCTGACCCTGGCCTGGGCAGGTCAAAGGTCACTGACCCTGCAGACATCCGTAGATATGGGCCTATCAGGGGGGAGGACTTAGCCTGACGAGGGGAGACGTGCCTTTAAAATCAAGAATTTAAAACACTGAAAAATAATAACCTTTAACTTCACGACCCTAGGGTAGGGGGGCGGGGGGTATTGAATGCTAATGACTCAGTTGTGTACATGTTGGTGAGTCTGGAAGTCACGACATGTGTTCGTATTTTTAAAGACAGGGAAGGGGTTTGGAACGAGAGATGGGATGACACATACACATAGCATAGGAATCGAACCTGCGGCCGCTACAGGGTGTGTTGTGGTTAGCGTACTAGCAGGTTGTGTACATGTTAATGTCAATCTACTATGTGAGAATACACACATCTGTTTGACTTACGGTCACTCAAAACCAGACTTTTAAAATGTTTTGCTTCAATTTCATGAAGTTGAAATGAAAGACAATCTGTCACAGCTTGGTGGTGGGCCAAAACCACCACCACCATCATCACCTCCAACTAAATGACTACAGTCTCCAGTCAGTCTTCTGCATAACGTTACTAAAACCACTCACTCCAAAGCCTCCTGAGATTCATGTCTCTCCCTCTCTCTCTCCCTCTCTTTCTCTTCAGACGCCTACCCCATCTCAGAGGTGGTGTACACCTGGACTCAGGGGGCGTCCAAGTCGGTGGTGGTGGCTGATGAAGGCTCCAGACTCAACCAGTACCATCTGACTGATCAGACCGCCGGCACAGAGGACATCTCCACCAGCCGAGGTAGAGACACTAACTGGCCCCCAACTCTCTACCTAGGGCCCCACCTCTCTACTTAGGGGCCTGACTCTCTACCTAGGGGCCTGACTCTCTACCTAGGGCCCCACCTCTCTACCTAGGGGCCTGACTCTCTACCTAGGGGCCTGACTCTCTACCTAGGGGCCCACCTCTCTACCTAGGGGCCTGACTCTCTACCTAGGGGCCTGACTCTCTACCTAGGGGCCCACCTCTCTACCTAGGGGCCTGACTCTCTACCTAGGGGCCTGACTCTCTACCTAGGTCCCCACCTCTCTACCTAGGGGCCTGACTCTCTACCTAGGGCCCCAACTCTACCTAGGGGCCTGACTCTGTACCTAGGGCCCCAACTCTCTACCTAGGGGCCTGACTCTCTACCTAGGGGCCTGACTCTCTACCTAGGGCCCCAACTCTCTACCTAGGGGCCTGACTCTCTACCTAGGGGCCCACCTCTCTACTTAGGGGCCTGACTCTCTACCTAGGGCCCCAACTCTCTACCTAGGGGCCTGACTCTCTACCTAGGGGCCTGACTCTCTACCTAGGGCCCCACCTCTCTACTTAGGGGCCTGACTCTCTACCTATGGCCCCAACTCTCTACCTAGGGGCCTGACCCTCTACCTAGGGCCCCAACTCTCTACCTAGGGGCCTGACTCTCTACCTAGGGGCCCGCCTCTCTACCTAGGGCCGTAACTCACTAACAAGGTCCCCAATATCACATTAAATACAAAAACGTATGAGCTATCTATGCTAAACCTATTAGCATCGCTACTCTGTGAGTGTAGCATTTATCTTGTAGTGTGACTATAAATTGCATTTTTATTTTTATTTTTTAACTTCTTTATACTTGTGTAAACTGTGAAGTGACAATAAACTTGACTTGACCCTTCCCCAAACCCTATCATTCACCAGCACATTATTACACAAGTGTAATGATACTGCCCCCAGAGCTTGTGTGAGAAGAGATC